>OZ012741.1:34402323-34432915 GCA_963859935.3 Lathyrus sativus | reverse complement strand
ACATCAAAACATCAAATTCGAAATATTATGCATGCGATGCTTACGTTTCGAGACGGATTTTTGGTGGTGATCGTTGACAAACGTTGCGCAGATGGCGATGATGCTAGTCTGAGCCTTGGGGTTTGATTGCCCGTCGAGAGACGAAGGCGGTCTTTGCTCGAAGCTTTTCCCCGTCCAGATTCACGGCCGTCGATGGTTGTTCGTTTAGGGTTTCGCGATCTGTTCTTCTTCGCCGCTTCTTGTATTCTCCGTCTAGGGTTTTTGAACCTTAGCCCCTTTCTCTCTCGCGGCCACTCTGGATCTTTTCTCGCTAGGGTTTCACACAGGTGATATCGTTCCCTTTTATAAGTTCTCTTTTGACTCTCTTTTGGGCCTTGGATTTGCGTTATTTTCTGAGATTGGATCGCGATTTTGATTTGATCTTCGTGGATTTGTGAACTTGATATTTTTCGATTTGATTGAGATTTCACTTGGATTTTTCTGATACGATTTGGACTTGCCTGATTGGATTTTTCCTCTGATAGTTCTCTTTACTCTTCTGGTTTTCTGTCATGAGCTCCGTTAACTTCTTTCAGGGAGGACACTATACTTCGAATGGATCGACGCCGCTGGGAAGGGTATGCGGCGATGATGACGCTCTGTCTGAGCCATCGGAAAATGACACTATAATTCCTATGTTGTTGCTTGTGTTGCGAGCAGGATAGCATCTGGTTTGGTAACTGATATGCTGTGACTGATATGGTTTACTCTCGTGACTTTGAACTGTGATTTTCGTGACTTGTTTGTTGGGCAATGATGTTTTCCGCGCTGAGCCCGGCTTCTTGCACATGTGCTGGCTTATTTCCGAACTGAATTACCGATGTTATGTGAACTGATATGCTGGTGATATTTCATGAACCAAACCTGCCAATTTTTGGATTTCAATTGCGGGTCGGTTTATCCTTGTGTCTGCTGTTCCAGTGACATATGAATTCCATTATGTTATTTCCTTTGTTGTTTTCAGACTTTGGCCCTTTGAGATTCGTTGCGGGATTGGCTATCAAAGCTGGATGCAGTTAATTGGGATTCTCTGTTATTCATCTGTGTCTATTATGGGCTTGTTCATTTGATTTCTGGCTGATTCTGCAACCTGTGGATAGAGTGTTTTGCGAACCACCTTTGCATTATGAGCTTTGAACTTTACTGTGAGGCTTATGGACTTCAGATATTGATGTTGCTGATGTGCTTCCATGATGATTTGTGAGCTGAGTTTGCATTTGGTTCATTACATGGCTGCTGTTGTGATTTTGATGGTGAAATCAGATTCGGAATTGATATTAATTCTCATATCAAAATCGCTTTCTGTTATTATTTTTTTTCTGATATGGTTTGCCTTGCACCTTCAGGTTGGATACGAATTCAATGTTGGATATCCATGGATACGGTTATGATTTTTGATATGGGTTATCTGATATTGATTATGTCATGGATTTGGTTTGCTTATTTTTAGATCTGTTGGCATCTGAATTCGAAATTGGATATCCAAATATTTACTTGATGAATCGGATTCAGAAAGAAATCTGGTTGGCTTTAAAATCCACTTTCGGCAAAAATCGATTTTCTCGGCCAAAACTTCTTTTTATCTCTCTTTTCTCGGCTGCCCCTTAGATAAGAACAGATGTTACCTGATCTGACGCTAATGGCGCGGATCGGTAACGGGGGTAGGATGCAGCTTCGGTTGTGCCACTCCCGGAACTCGATGATGACATCGTTCTGAGAGTGTCAAAAATCACCTTTAACCCTTTTCTGCTCCTGTTTTGTTTTCCTATTCTTTTGCAGGTGATCGGGAACTTCGTGGAACACTCAAGGGAAGGATACCATGAAGAAGCCTTAGGAGCTTTTAGGATTTAGGATTTTTTTTAGAGTAGATGTAACATTTGTAAATGTAATCTCACAACAATTCAAACGTGAAATGATTCACTTCCTTTTGTAAAATGATATTCTTATGAAATAAAAATTCCATGATCATTCAACTTTGAATCTGTTTATATTTATTTCCAGTTATAAATTATAAACATTTGTGAATAAATCCACAAATATCTAAATTCATTATTCTAGTTATAAACCATAAATATTCACGAATGATATTCTTGCTCATGTACTTGTCTCGTTTGTGGTCCTAATCTCATCACCCGACTTCATTCACTTGCATTCCAACTTAGATTCTAGCCAACAATATTCTCCTCAATTTTCTAACCAAACGCGGATGTGCGCCGTAATCACCACAGATTCAGTATTAACGATGACATTGCCCGTAATTGAATTCCACTGACCAAATGCTAAGAGCAACAATCCAATAATACCCAATTAAATTGTGCCTTATTAACAGAAACGGAAGTGTTCCGGAAATAAACCATGAGCGATGAAATGGACCTTAATTCCAGTTGTGCCCGACAAATTTCGATACCGAACACATCGGATTGACGTCTTGATATAATCAAACCAGGTGATAAATAAATGCCTCAGAAATAGTGTCTCGAATGCCTCAAAGCTTAGTAACAGCCCGTCTTCAAAGAATTAGCGGAATCCACGTAAAATGACCAAAATACCTCTGGAACCAATCCTGCAAAACAAACACCTCCATGCCTTGATAGTGGTTAGCAGATGCACAGATGAGATGCTATGCGAAATGACTGACTAAATATAAGGGTAAAATTTGGGGTATTACAGTTGCCCCTATTTAAATAGTTACACCAGATGATTTGAGTGACGGAGACTCGAGGAATCATGGTGGAGGGATTTAAATATAGATAACCGAAAATTTTTCCCTTATATGTGGCGATATGCAATGCTATGGACAAAGCGAGAACAGATTAATGCAGATGATGCCATGAATATGATGTGATGCGTATGCTGGAATGATGAATGCGAAAATGCTGACGAATACGACGACACAGGGTAAAATGCTACGAGAAGAACATACTGGGGAAAACGACGCGCCGGGACACAGTACAACACTGGGGAGAATTCTAAAATGACGGTCAACTGGTGCGAACACGACCAATTGTCATTTTTAGAACCAAGACGGGATCCTCAAATGGAGATGGCACCTATGAGACGGCCTCCACTGGGGAATAAAACTGGATCACGTACGATTTGCAAGATCGATCACAGAATGCATGGAGCATTGAGCAAAGAATAACATCCAAGCTTCTGTAACCTATCCCTCGTGACAGGATCAAACGGACTTTTCAGGAATCCGTACGGTAAAAACCGGCTGTATGCCAAAATAAATGGACTTTAAATGGAGATGGCACCTATGAGATGACCTCCACTAGGGAATGTCTAATAATAAAACTGGATCTACACGGTTGCAAGATCGATTATAGAACGCTGGAGCATTGAGCAAAGAATAACATCCAAGCTTCTATAAACTACCCCTCGTGATGGGATCAGACGGACTTTTCGGAAATCCGTATCAAATATACAGGGTAAAGACCGGCTGTATGCCAAAATAAATGGACTTTAATGGGAAATGCCCTGATAAGCTTCTCGAGGGATAAACGGTCACTTATCATTTGAAGGGACTTACATGCCAAAACGGATAAGCACTCAAATAAAGAGGCTGCTACTTATCTGATATATAAGTCTTCTCATATTTGAGGTCGGAGCCTGGAATACGATTCTGATTCTTCTTTTACTAAAGGGTAAATGAACTTCCTCATACTTCAAGATCGTGCTCTCCTGAATATGATTCCGCTCAAACCTCCCCGTACTTCAAGATCATGCTCTCCTGAATACGATTTGGTTCAAACCTCCCCATACTTCAAGACGACAAGGAAAATGGAAGCCCAACTTCTCAATGGAGATGGCCATTTGCTGCGAGTTATAACGAAGATAGGATCGGCCTCTCAGGCGAGAAATGTCGCTTATTTTGCAAGAGTAGCAATAATAAGCTTCTCATGTAAGGACTGCTTGTAGAGGTGATAACAGATGATGATAAGCTTCTCCGGCGAGAACTGGCGCTGATCGATGATAAGCTTCTCTTGGCGAGAACAGGTGCGTATCTGGTTGTGTAAGGTTGTTATATCGACAGGCTTCTCAGGCGAGAAATGTCGCATACCGATGCTGTAACATGTAGGATTGCAGAGTGTTGTACCGATAGATTTTCCAGGCGTGAACTGGCGTGTATCTGTAAAGGATTGTGGTTGATGCACATCCGGGTACAGTGATAAACTTCTCGGGCGAGAACAGTCGCGTATCTGCCATGGTATGGTGAAGATCTTTAGATGGTGCAAAATAAATGCACGTCCGGTTGGGCTCTACGACCGACAAGACTGAGATTCAATCTAGGATCGAGCCAGAAAGAAAAAATGGCAATCAAGACTCCATCGAGGGAGTGAACTCGAAGGGTAAATATCTTATCCTGGCGAGGAAAGATGGCTGAAGTAACCGTCATCCACGAGGATCGAGCTCTGTGGGGAAACTAGAAACACATATGTATTTTATGCTTAAGGCTGACAATCTATTTGGAGAGAATGGACGAACCCAGTTACTCGGCGGTAACGACCAATGATAGAGACACAATGAACCTGTGCATGCTAACGCGTATGTTAATGTGAATGTATGTTAATGTCTATGTAGTTAAATATGCAGGATGTAATGGAATGAATATGTAATGAGTATGTGAAATGAATATGTAATGAGTATGTGAAATGAGTATATGAAGTAGGCATGTGATGCTTATGCCCCTGCGTATGCTGACGAAACAGACTAGAGACGGGACGAGAGATGAAATAAACATCTCGACAGAGATACACTGCATTCTCTGCAACCAATACGTCAATCATGGGTGAGAAGGATCAATGGTAGAACCAAATCTGGTTTTAAAGTTCTGAATTCTCTGGGGGGGGAGGTAATCTGCTTGGGTGCACAATATCACGTCTTCACATGGGGAGAAGAAAACCTGAGGGACACTTTCGAGTTACCCAAGAAAAATTTGTCAGCTTATAGTCTCTCTGGGGACTGTGATGAGGCAATAGTTTGGGAGCCTGTTGCAACACTGAGATTTACTGGGGGATGAAAGCCGCCGTGAGTAAAATCCATCGGGTGCAGGAAAAAAAGTGGTGAAACCACATGGTTTTGATCTTGAAAGACCTTATAGTAGTCGCCATTTGGTTCCCTTTTTAGAAAACACGGTGCCCCAGGATACTCGCGTTGTGAGGTATGGTCATCTCAAGAGGATTTTATAGAGAACACCGAGTCTGGTTGCCCCATTGTTCTCAAACTCTTTGAGAGATTCGTCAGGTCTCGACGTAACTGGCACAAATTAATCGTGTCACGACGACATCTTCGAGAAATAGCTCTTAAGAACATCAGACTCACGTTGGTAAGCGAACTGGGAAACTGCCTGCCCCTGTTTAGCAGGATCTTCAAGTTCAACGGGTTATGTCCATATGTAAATCTCTAAGATATCAAGCAAAGTCGTCATGCCTGAAATGCCTATCCTGGGCTTGTCAATGCACACATATATTTGTCTTGAATTTTTTTGTTTTGAAAAAGATGTCGCAATAACTTGTGACCGAAATCACTAGTCAGGATATAAGTTTTAATTATAATGCCAACATGAATTTTTCTGAGCATAGCTCGTAGGAGTCAGGAAACGTGATCTTGTCGAGTATGCTTTCAACCGAAGTCCTACTTCAATTAGGTCTTTTAAAGGTTGTATCGTGGCTCGGTTCACGGTTTAAGAAACAAAGGATAAAGGCTCAAAGTTATATTTGTACCCACCCCTTCTTCGTGATGTTCTCCAATCCTAATTCAGTTAATCGGATACGAACGCTCATATTTCAAGCAGATTTGCTATGGTCGAGAACTTATCAAGGCTTTGGACATGGCAGTCACTCACCTATTTCTAATGGCAATTGGTCACACGACTAGGGATTATTTATTGTACCCTCTTGTTTTGCTTTTATTCCCTAACTTTTGCCTGGACAGCGTCTATTGATATGACTTTGGAGTCCAGCGGGATGCCCCAGTTTTGCCTAAGTCTCCTTCATAGGTTTTGACTTAGCGGGCTCTTGTTTTTTTTGAATATTCTTTTATGCACAAGTCGTGTAAATATTTTGGAAGGCTCGTGACTGCCCCACCCCTTAGGTAACCGAGGGATAGTCATTGTATTGGACTTCTTAAGATGCTAAGGATAAATTCTCGAAGGTTTGCTCTTCCCTTTTGAGGATCTAAGCGCTCGATCGGTTTAACTGAAACCTACCCTGCCCCAGGTTATGATGAAGGTTCTTAAAAGAAAGAGAACTCCTACTTCAAGGCTCAAAGAGGTTGACTAGGGATTAACATCCTTATATCTCCAGTGTTTGGGATTTGAAACAATGCCTTACATCATCAGCGGGTTTCAATCGAAAGCATACGACAAGAAATCTTCCGTTTTGGGTTCGTCATCCTCCTCCCAATTCTCCATCAGAACAAGAGATCGGGTAAAGTTGGCATTCTAATTTATGAAAAAATATATTTTGAATGAGTGAAAAGAATGGACTTATTCAAGACAAACATATGCGTTGCATTAATCAAAGATAAACAAGTTCGTACATGCTAAATATGCTTAATCAAAGAGAAATACATATAAATAAACAAATGAACTGTCGGAAAAATCCTTTTAAATGGTTTATGAAATTCAAAAGCAACAGTCTCCTTTGGCGGAGCCTCAACGGAAAGGACGTCTGGTTTATGGTCACTGCGAGTCGTCCTGGCTTGCCCCAGTTACGTTGGTCACATCTTCAACAGTTTTCAGTCGTTGCTTCAAAATAACTTTCCCAGATTCTTGGTTGATCCCGGTCATATCATCTTGAGAGTTACTGAAATGAAGCGAGCTAGGCCTTTGAATAATTACTGGATTCGACTGATTTGCCACAGGAGTAGCATGCTTTGCATAATTCGAACTCGACAAGTGAGGGACCCCGAGAGGAGTCTCGATCTTCGGCTGAGCATTGCTAAAAGACAACTTCTTCATTTCTAGCAAATTTCTGACAACTTTCTTAAGAGCGTAGCAATTCTCTAGATCATGGCCGGGCGCACCCTCATGAAATAAACAATGAGCGGCCGCGTTGTAACCTGCAGGTAACGGATTAGGCGGAGGACCCAAAGCACGGGTGGTAATTAGACCCTGTTGTACCAAATGGGAGTATAACTCAGTGAAAGCCATCGGAATTGGAGGACAAGGCTTATACTGACTCTTACGGAGATAAGGAACCTGATCCTGTGATTGTTGATGAACAGGAGCGTTGGGCACTCGTTGACTGTTGACAGGACCTTGCATGGGCGGATAACCGGAAGGTTGCTGATAAACCGGTGCCTGATATACCGGAGCTGACTGCACAGACTGGTATGTAGGAAACTGCTGGTCGAAAGGAGGTGCAACAGTAGCTACATAGGGTTGCTGGGCATATGGAAACGGATAACCTTGAACATAACTCTGCTGATGTTGCCAAGGTTGAGGAGTAGCCATTTTGCGGTTCCTCGAACGTGTAGGTCCTTTACCATTGTCGGAGTTAGGAGTTTTGCACTTTGGAGGGGTAGCTCGTCGAACTGGTTGAGCACTAGGAGGCACCAAACTGGATTGAAGACCATGAGGAGGTACATTCTCGACAGTAACAGCTGGTTGAGATTCCATAACTGTATTAGTAGTCTCAGAAACAACAGTAGACTGAGCATCCACCTTCACACTAAGAGCTCGTAGCATCTCCATAATCTGCCCTACACTTCCTCGAAGATCTTCGAGTTCATGGATGATACGGTGGATCTCTTGGTTTTGATCTTCCATCCTTTCGAAGGGTCATATTGATGCAGAGAACTTAGGGTGACAAAACTGGAAGGTGAGAAAACCGCGTATGAGAAACCGGGAGACACATGCAATGCAAAAGTATGATGCTAGAATGTGAATGCAAATGAAGATTTCATGGAATTCAAATATTTACGAATATTGCGGAATACCAAGGAAACTTTTAATTCATTGAAGACAAATTACAAATAATATTCTTGCAACCAAAATAGCTAAATAAAAGCCTAGAAAATCCTAGAGAAGCATCTTCCACAACTTCAGTGAGCAGACGGAGATCCGGAGGAAAATAAATATTCGTAGAGCCTCCTCTTCTTGTAGGATTGTATCTCATCATTCTTCGACTGAATCTGCTTTTGAAGTTCTTCGTACTCGCTGACCATCACATGGTATTTGTTCTTCCACGATTCTGTTTCGCGTTGTGATCTCTTCAAAATAATCTTCAAAGTCTCAGCTTCAGTCATGAAATACTGGACAGGTCCTTCTCTTTGAGGTAAAGGATCTCGGCGAGAGTAGGGCATCTTCAACTCAATAGCTCTTCCTCGGACCCATTGCAGGTATGGTTCCATGGATGCACAATTAGGTCTTCCCAAACTTTCTTTGTCCTTCCTATGCAGATGATTCCAAGAGGATAGAATCTGATCTTGAAGCTTTTTGTCGTCTTTGAAAAAGATTTTCTCCACATGAATACCTTTAGGCGGTTCCTTCAAGGGGTATCCCAACTGTCGGCGAGCTAAGACTGGATTGTAGCTAATTCCTCCATTGAAACTGAGCAAAGGCACATTGTTGAATTTTCCACAACTATCAATGATCGATATCCCATCGTACATGCGATTATACCAATCAATATCAGAGTGAGTTAAAGTCATAACTTTTTGTGACCAACGTTCTTGATCGGGTCTCTAGAACGGACCGGACTTGGGTAAGTGAGAAATAAACCACTTGTATAGTAATGGCACACAACATGTAATTATTCCTCCACCATGAAAGTTTCGAAGATGTACTGAATGATAAGTATTACCCAATAGTGTTGGAACTGGATTTCTCCTCATGAAGGTCTTGATTGCATTAAGGTCCACAAACCCCTCAAAACTAGGAAAGAGTAGCAACCCATAAATGAGCAAAGCAAAAATTGTCTCGAAGGCAAACATGTCTTTATGATCGGCATAAAATTGGGCCTTCTTAATTAGGAAGTCCCTGAGAAAACCGGAGGTCCCCCCTTTGGTGATCATATTGTTTTTGACATCGGATATCCTTAGACAGATGGCTTTAGCAATATCTCGTTCTTTAGGGTCTTCCTCCAAGAAAGGGAATAGAGACTTATCCAAGATAGGTAACCCCACCAACTGAGAGTACTCTTCTGAGGTAGGTAAAAGCTGATAATTTGGAAAGGTGAAGCAGTGATAATCTGGATCATAAAACTGTAGCAAAGTCGCAAGAAGTCCTTCGTTTACTTGAATCTTCAACAAAGACAATAGCCTTCCATATCTGTTTTGGAACTTTTCTTGATCTTGAACCAAATCTCTTAGCTTCTCTAGGACTTCCAAATTAAAACCCTTAAAAGTAAACTTCAAAGTATGCTTCCTAGAGTGATTCATGGTATCCTGCAATGTTCATAAATAGTGTTTGAATTCCATGAAATCTTAATGCGATATGATGTTTTATGGATGCAATGCATGAAAACACACAAAGTCCTAGGTTAAAGGTATGCGAGCGGAGTTTAGGTCTACCCATCCCAAAAGGAGTGTACTATAGGTTAGTTGTACCTGCCGAACAAGGTTCTAAAAGTGCCCAAAGTCATCAGCCCATCTTTCGGATATTATCAACCTTCCGATTGACTCGGGGGTTAATAATATTCTCAAGAGAACCTCTTTTGAGTGTAGTATCACGTAGCAACCGTTGTAGGATTACTCCCACATAGCTCCCGCACTACGTCCTAAATAAGGCCAAGGTGGTGTTAAGGTACTACGGTCCTCAATATCACAGACTCTCATCGACCATGGAAAAAGTTTTCACGATTATACTCGATCAACCAAACCATTTTCGAAAAGGTCTCAACTGAGCGGTGATTCTCGAATCAGCTTGGTCGGGATTCGACTCCCTATAAGCTTCATCGAATATATCCCCATCCTATAATAATGTCACTAGTCCGGGCGTAGGACTTATCTCACAGCACAAGGAACAATCCCCAAATCAGAGCACAAATATATACATGCAAATGATCAATAACACAGATAGTAATAAATAGGAACAAGTTAGGGATAACCCTCAAAAGTTAAAAGGGTCCCCAGTGAAGTCGCCATTTTCTGTTGCGGTGGAAATAGGATCACAAACTATTAATGAGTTTGAATCGCAATTCAATTCACAACCGCTCTTTGATTTATCCGAAGGAAAAGGTCAAAAGAGGGAAAACCTATTTTTGCATCGTAAACACAATGCGGGGAGATTCTAGGATTCGGGGGTTGATTAAGCTTAGGGAAGGTACTAGCACCCTAAACTTCTGTAGTACTCTACAGGAACCTTTTGTTCAGATGTTTACTATTTGCTTTATTTATTTGCTTAAGGTATATGTACAAAGGATTAAAAGTGAGAAAGGAGACCTAAGGGGTTAATTCTAAGTTTACTCGGCAAGACATCGCATCTTGTGCCTACGTATCCTTACGGGAGTGGAATCAGAGTAATCGTAGTTCCCCTCAAAAGGGAGGTTAGAGACTTCTTGACTGTGGTCAAGGTCTCAAGGGGAATAAACGTATCTTAGGGACACGCTTACATGGAGTGTAGGAGCTCCAAATCTCTACGTTGAATTGTTAAGTTGTAATTAGGGTTAAATGAGGGATTCCACGGCGGGAAACCCTAAAATGAGTGCGGCGACTCTTTGACCTAATACTAGGGGTAAAATTGTAATCTTGCCTGCGGCGAGACATTTGTGAAAATTAGGGTTTGTGAGGTGAAAGGGTTGAAGTTGAGGTTTTGAGGTTGAGGACTATTGGCGCGGCGACCAAAAGCTAGACCTAACCTTCGGATGTGTGTAGTGTGACAGGGGTATTGATAAATGTGTGAAATAATTGAATTATGCAAACAGAGAACAATGTCCTAATTTGACCATGCAAGCAAAAATTTAAAGGCAGGAATTAAAGCGCGATTATTAGGATTCGCGAGGTTACAACCGAGAAGCAGTTACAATAATGATGAAATTTAAATAAACCAACCACGCAATAGTAGTAAACATGAGCTGCAAATGATGAACATCGTTAGTAAACAAAGTTAGACGGTAATGGGACGAGTCATGAGACAAGAGTGCAAATGTTGAAGATTTTTGTTGTTTTGGAAGAGATGTTAAATGAATTTATAAAATAGTAATGTTAATTAAAAAATATTTAAAATTTAATCTTAAAAAAGGTTTCCATTTATTGAGAAAAAGTTTTTAAAAAAAGATTTTAAGTTATTTATTAAAAAAAAAGTTTTTTATTTTTATTATATGAAAAAAAGGTTTTCTTTTATTTATTTTTAAAAACAATTTTAATATTTGATAAAAAAATTTTATTAAAATTCCAACTACTAATTAAAATGAAAAATAAGAAAAATAAAAGGGGTTGGGCCGGTAATCACTTCCGGACCCAACCCGGCTCATCAAACAGATGGCCAAAAAAGGGCAATTGGTTTTTTAGGGTTTGAAACCCTGTTATCACACTCGCGGCGCCGTTTCGGTACTTTCTCCCCGTTTTGTTTCCCTTGTTTTTCACTCTTCGTCTTCGTTGTCCCCATTCTATATTGAAACTCCTGAAACAAACATCAAAACATCAAATTCGAAATATTATGCATGCGATGCTTACGTTTTGAGACGGATTTTTGGTGGTGATCGTTGACAAACGCTGCGCAAATGGCGATGATGCTAGTCTGAGCCTTGGGGTTTGATTGCCCGTCGAGAGACGAAGGCGGTCTTTGCTCGAAGCTTTTCCCCGTCCAGATTCACGGCCGTCGATGGTTGTTCGTTTAGGGTTTCGCGATCTGTTCTTCTTTGCCGCTTCTTGTATTCTCCGTCTAGGGTTTTTGAACCTTAGCCCCTTTCTCTCTCGCGGCCACTCTGTATCTTTTCTCGCTAGGGTTTCACACAGGTGATATCGTTCCCTTTTATAATTTCTCTTTTGACTCTCTTTTGGGCCTTGGATTTGCGTTATTTTTCTGAGATTGGATCGCGATTTTGATTTGATCTTCGTGGATTTGTGAACCTGATATTTTTCGATTTGATTGAGATTTCACTTGGATTTTTTTGATACGATTTGGACTTGCCTAATTGGATTTTTCCTCTGATAGTTCTCTTTACTCTTCTGGTTTTCTGTCATGAGCTCCGTTAACTTCTTTCTCTTCATCTTTCAGGGAGGACACTATACTTCGAATGGATCGACGCCGCTGGGAAGGGTATGCGGCGATGATGACGCTCTGTCTGAGCCATCGGAAAATGACACTATAATTCCTATGTTGTTGCTTGTGTTGCGAGCAGGATAGCATCTGGTTTGGTAACTGATATGCTGTGACTGATATGGTTTACTCTCGTGACTTTGAATTGTGATTTTCGTGACTTGTTTGTTGGGCAATGATGTTTTCCGCGCTGAGCCCGGCTTCTTGCACATGTGCTGGCTTATTTCCGAACTGAATTACCGATGTTATGTGAACTGATATGCTGGTGATATTTCATGAACCAAACCTGCCAATTTTTGGATTTCAATTGCGGGCCGGCTTATCCTTGTGTCTGCTGTTCCAGTGACATATGAATTCCATGATGTTATTTCCTTTGTTGTTTTCAGACTTTGGCCCTTTGAGATTCGTTGCGGGATTGGCTATCAAAGCTGGATGCAGTTAATTGGGATTCTCTGTTATTCATCTGTGTCTATTATGGGCTTGTTCATTTGATTTCTGGCTGATTCTGCAACCTGTGGATAGAGTGTTTTGCGAACCACCTTTGCATTATGAGCTTTGAACTTTACTGTGAGGCTTATGGACTTCAGATATTGATGTTGCTGATGTGCTTCCATGATGATTTGTGAGCTGAGTTTGCATTTGGTTCATTACATGGCTGCTGTTGTGATTTTGATGGTGAAATCGGATTTGGAATTGATATTAATTCTCATATCAAAATCGCTTTCTGTTATTATTTTTTTTCTGATATGGTTTGCCTTGCACCTTCAGGTTGGATACGAATTCAATGTTGGATATCCATGGATACGGTTATGATTTTTGATATGGGTTATCTGATATTGATTATGTCATGGATTTGGTTTGCTTATTTTTGGATCTGTTGGCATCTGGATTCGAAATTGGATATCCAAATATTTACTTGATGAATCGGATTCAGAAAGAAATCTGGTTGGCTTTAAAATCCACTTTCGGCAAAAATCGATTTTCTCGGCCAAAACTTCTTTTTATCTCTCTTTTCTCGGCTGCCCCTTAGATAAGAACAGATGTTACCTGATCTGACGCTAATGGCGCGGATCGGTAACGGGGGTAGGATGCAGCTTCGGTTGTGCCACTCCCGGCACTCGATGATGACATCGTTCTGAGAGTGTCAAAAATCACCTTTAACCCTTTTCTGCTCCTGTTTTGTTTTCCTATTCTTTTGCAGGTGATCGGGAACTTCGTGGAACACTCAAGGGAAGGATACCATGAAGAAGCCTTAGGAGCTTTTAGGATTTAGGATTTTTTTTAGAGTAGATGTAACATTTGTAAATGTAATCTCACAGCAATTCAAACGTGAAATGATTCACTTCCTTTTGTAAAATGATATTCTTATGAAATAAAAATTCCATGATCATTCAACTTTGAATCTGTTTATATTTATTTCCAGTTATAAATTATAAACATTTGTGAATAAATCCACAAATATCTAAATTCATTATTCTAGTTATAAACCATAAATATTCACGAATGATATTCTTGCTCATGTACTTGTCTCGTTTGTGGTCCTAATCTCATCACCCGACTTCATTCACTTGCATTCCAACTTAGATTCTAGCCAACAATATTCTCCTCAATTTTCTAACCAAACGCGGATGTGCGCCGTAATCACCACATATTCAGTATTAACGATGACATTGCCCGTAATTGAATTCCACTGACCAAATGCTAAGAGCAACAATCCAATAATACCCAATTAAACTGTGCCTTATTAACAGAAACGGAAGTGTTCCGGAAATAAACCATGAGCGATGAAATGGACCTTAATTCCAGTTGTGCCCGACAAATTTCGATACCGAACACATCGGATTGACGTCTTGATATAATCAAACCAGGTGATAAATAAATGCCTCAGAAATAGTGTCTCGAATGCCTCAAAGCTTAGTAACAGCCCGTCTTCAAAGAATTAGCGGAATCCACGTAAAATGACCAAAATACCTCTGGAACCAATCCTGCAAAACAAACACCTCCATGCCTTGATAGTGGTTAGCAGATGCACAGATGAGATGCTATGCGAAATGACTGACTAAATATAAGGGTAAAATTTGGGGTATTACACTTTGCATACATAAATTTGTGGGCTTTGCTATCTATAATTGAAACATTGTATTTTCTTGAATAATGCCTTAAGTGATAATTGAGATGGTACCTGCTGCATAGAACATACTTGTTTATTTGTTATTTGCAAGAGAACTTTCCTCGAGGCTTCTCCAGAAGTTCCTCATCCAAAGGAAGTGTGCAGTTTAAGTGGGTTCTCACCCCCAACAGTTTGAAACCTTGACAATCAAAAGATATCCTCAACAGGTCAAGATTGACATCTCCAGCAGAGCAGGATCGTTTCCAGTGAGCGGATGTGGGTTTATCCCTCAGCAGTGGAACGAATTCATAAATTTGTTTTCCCTATAGAGTTTGAACAACTGGCTCCTTTTTCCCCTCAGAGTCTAGGTCATTGACTCATTCCTCGAGTGGAAGTTGTATTTGTTGAGTTTATTGCTCGTTTCCCCAAGCAAAGGTTGATATTGGTTCCCTCATTGTCTAATCCCCAGCAGGTTGGGTTTGCTCTTAGCGAAACAATTTTACCCAGAAGTTTGCTCAGAAGACCATCCAGGGTTTGTTTTCACCAACATTTGTACTAGACGTGTCTAGTCTTTTCCCCGGCAGAATTAATCCTTTCTCTTTGGCATTTATTTTGCTAAAGTGTTTCTTTTGCATTTGTATCATGCATAACATCCTCCCAAACGCGTAGCATTTCCATTTCATATGGAGCATTACGCCATATTCAAACATATGCATGTAAAACATAAGTCGGGTTGCCACCCCTTTGTTTTCAAGCGTGTCTCCAGCAGTTATCAGTATATTTCTCGATCCTGCATGGTATCCAGACTTCCAGCCAGGTCATTGACAAATGTGTTCATGTTATCAGTCTCCCTAGCGGAGTCTATTTATTCAAGTTCATGTTTCCCCAACGGATTTCTTCACCCAGATGGTGAATCGACGAATGTTCTTCTGAACTTAGGGTTGAGCCGACCTTTGGGTTCAATGCTTGCTTTTTAGCAAAATGAAGTGACGGTGAAGTCAAATGATTTTGATAGCTAGCGGCGAAGTTAGATGCTACTAAAAATTGACAACGAAGTCATAATATGAAGAGAATTGACGACGAAGTCAGATGATTTTAATTGACGACGAGGTCAGATTATGAAGAGAATTGACGACGAAGTCAGATTATGAAGAAAATTGACGACGAAGTCAGATTATGAAGAGAATTGACGACGAAGTCAGGTTATGAAGAGAATTGACGACGAGGTCAGATTATGAAGAGAATTGACGACGAAGTCAGATTATGGAGAGAATTGACGACGAAGTCAGATTATGAAGAGAATTGACGACAAAGTCAGATCATGAAGAGAGTTGATGGCGAAGTCAGGTTATGTTGAGAATTGACGGTGAAGTCAGATTATGGAGGGGTGACAGCGAAGTCAGATGTCCTACCAATTTGATGTTAAGGACTGACAGCGAAGTCAGGTGTTTTGCCAAATTTTATGTGGAGAATTGATGGCGAAGTCAGATCATGTAAAGGGTTGACGGCGACGTCAGAATGGTTTGAGAAATAACGATGAAGTCAGATGATTTTAATTGACGACGAAGTCAGATTATGTTGTAAGTTGATGGCGAAGTCAGAGGATATGGAGGACTGACGGCGAGATCAGATGTTCTACCAATCAGATGTTTTTACAGATTATGTTGAATATTGACGGTGAGGTCAGATCTCACAAATTCGATGTTAAGCTCCGACGGCGAAGTTAGAATGCTATTAAGAGCTGACGGCAAGGTCAAGTGTTTGTATTTGATCAACGACTGATGGCGAAGTCAGATGTTCTACCCGTCATAGGTGCCTGACGGTGATGTCAGAGGTTTCATTCTACAGTTGACAAATTTTTGGGTTCTTTTGTATTCAATCACCTTTTACCTCGAATGTTTGAAAGCGTTTGCTTTTCATCCCTTCAGGTCCAAGTCGTTTGAATAGGGGCAGCTGTTGCACCCCAAAATTTGCCCTCTTTCAAGGCTTGACTCATTTCTCCATTTCTTTCAAATTCAATGACATAAAGGAAATCCATCATGAATTCAAGATTAAAGGCAAGAATATTATAAAGAGAAGTTTTGTGACATTACAAGAATGCCATTTGTTGCAAGATTTTCAACTCTAAGTAATGTTTAGAAACTAATGTATTTCTAATCTTCATTCAAGTCTCTAATCCAATTCATGTTATGGAAATTCCACACCAAGTCCACATTATATCCAAGAAATATCTAAGAATTAAATCAACATTGGAAAATGTCAAGATCAAGACTATGTTTGCTTAGCCATGGGCAATGTGAATATTATGCAAAACAGCCCCATGCAAGAGATGACCATATGTGCCATGTTACAAAATTATTTTTATGTCATAAGGTCAAAGAAATAACATGCAAATGATACATCTACATGCTAAAAAATCAGTTTTCAAAAATGCTGTCAAAAAGTAGTGATAATTGGCTACATGGGAATATTCAAGCATGACCAACCAAGGGACCAATGGGCACAAAGAGGGACAGCATTGTAGAGTGTTGTAGCAGAAAAATGCAGCACAAGCATACTAGAAGTAGAGGGAAAGTGGGGCTGCACAAAAAGGTAGTAAAAGATATTGCCAAAAATGGAAATTTTGAAGTGAAAAGTTGTGCAAGGAGTGTGGCATTGGGACAACAGCAAAAGGTGACAGAAAAGTGTGAAAAAGGGGCTGCAAGCAAGGATAGAAAGATAGTATTCCTTTACTATCATCATATAACACAACACACAAGCAAGCATTGAGGGATATACTACACTTGGAGGACAGAAAAAACCAGAAAAAAATAGAGAGAAGAAAACCACCAAAAATGAGAGGAGCTTCTTGAAGAGCAACACTTCCATAACATAGAGTGAAGAACACATCCATCCAAAACCAGTAGGAGCTTGAAAAAGAAAGGAGGAAAATCTTTGGTATCCATCCTCTTAACTTTACTCTCTTTTTATATTTGGTGTTTTTTTTACATTTGTTGCATTTGTCATATGAATGTTGTTGTTATTGTTGTGTATACTATGTAAGATCCCAAGGGGGACCAAGAAACCCTTTGAAAGAACCACAAAAAGAAGCAAAAAACATAGAAAAAGTTAGGTTTTTCACTCTGGTAGCCTGACACGGGCCGTGTCCCACAACACGGCCACCCGTGTCGCCCAACACGGCCACCCGTGTCGCCCAACACGGGCCGTGTCACACAACACGGCCACCCGTGTTGCACCTCTGTTTGAGGTTTCCACGACCAAAAAAAAACCCCAGACTTTACAACACGGGCCGTGTCACACAACACGGCCACCCGTGTCACACAACACGGCCACCCGTGTTGCACCTCTGTCATGCCCTAAAAACTCACATTGCAGGTACCCTATGACACGGGCCGTGTCATACAACACGGCCACCCGTGTTACCCCACTGTTTTCCACTTATTTTTGTTATTTTTACCTCCAAAAAAATTTTTCTCAAGGAGTTCGCACGACGAACTCCTTAATGGCACTTCGTGCCGTTTTTATCGCATGTCTCGATTTTTTTTAGCCGACTAATCCCATATGTTGTATGATTTTAGTAGGAATGTTGCTATTGTCCTTGGTGACTTTTTGATTCCAAAAACCATTTTCAAAAGCAAACTCTCGATTTTATCGAGCCATTTTTAACCCTTGTCAGTCGGCCGCCTTGTGCGTCCGCCATCGACCTTGCTCGCTTCACCTCAAACCTTTTTAAACAATTAAATCCTTGACCCAACGTCAAGCGAATTTTCTCAAATAATGGTTAAGCCAACTCACCATATTTAATAAAACGATAAAGTTCACTTTGTATTGAATTAAAGAGAGGGGATTGAGTGTAGACTTCTTCCTCTCCGAGTGTTGAGATGCTCACTGTAGTGTGGGTGGTTTTTGACACTCGTCTTTCAATACAAAGATGTTTTCATCCACACCCTTTTTCTCCTAAAAAACCTCGGCCCTGTACCGAGTGCATTTTCAAAACACTTACAATAAATAAACCGATTCTCTTTGTATTGAACTAAAGAGAGAGGATTGAGTGTAGACTTCTTCCTCTCCGAGTGTTTGGATACTCACTGTAGTGTGGGTGGTATCGATACTCGTCTTTCAATATGAAGACGTGACTTTATCCGCCACCTATCTCTCTCTACAACTTCTTTCCGTAACCTTTGTCACCTAAAAACCTCGGTCCCGTACCGAGCGCATTTTTAAAACTCTTTTCATAACACAAATTTGAATGGTCGTGGAGTGGTTAGGCGTAGGCCTTCTCCTATCCCGAGTGCTGACGTTTACCGTAGGGTTCTCTGTCGCAAAAGCACTTACCATTCAAAACCAAAAACACTTTAATAAGAGAATGAAGTTCTCTTTGTATTGAACTAAAAAGAGAGGATTAAGTGTAGACTTCTTCCTCTCCGAGTGTCGAGATGCTCACTGTAGTGTGAGTGGTTTTGATACTCGTCTTTCAATACGAAGACGCTATGTTCACCACACCCTTTTGTTGCACCCTAAAATTTGCCCAACCTTATTCAATTGGTTTATGTTTCAATATCATTAGCATTTGCATATAGAGTCATGTACATAGACTAACCATCTGCATAGCATAAGCATAGCAAGTCATTCAACAGGGGACCAATCATTATTTTCATCTCTAGAGGCCTATCAAGAGGTTATTATCCCAATTCAATCTCATTCAAGTCATCAGGAAAGAATTTGAAAGCGAAGAGTTCAGCAGATCAAGCCTTGAGTCCATCTCCTAGCTGAGGGTATCTGAGGATCAACAAGAGGGTTGTGAGCTGTGGAGTGAAGGTATGGAGAGCATCTAGACCTTATGAGAGACTTACAAAGTCATTTGGAGAAGAAAGCAAGTCATTGATGAAAGCATAAGAGCTACAGTTGAAAACAGTCAACTAGGGTCTCATCTGGGTCAACCCTAGGTCAACCCTAGGTCAATTGACTGACTTAAGAAGGGTATTCAAGGCTATTGGAGAGATGTGGGGATCAATATTGAACATATGAAGAAGGATATGGAGATATGACAAGGAGAATTCAAGAGAAATCAAGGAGAAGAGGAGTTACTAAATTAGGGTTTCTCTGTAAAATCCCCTAGTTTAGGTCAAATTTCCAAGCAAGATAAGTCAAAATGCTAGTTTCAAATGGCTTCTTGGCCAACATGAAACTTGTAGAGGATCTCAAGACCTTTAATTTGAGTGGTGGAAGACCTCAAGGAGATTTATAGAACTCAAGTTATGGTCCTTGCAAGTTATAGGTCATCTGGGGTGTCTGAATTTTTGTCTGAGAAAGTGACTTGACTTCCAAGCTAGTTTTGCCCCTCAAGGAGATTTCAAATGAATTCTTGGTCAACATAAGAATTGTTCCTCATTGTCTTAGCTTTCTAGAATGGTATGGTATGCCTTCATATGATGTGGAGAACTCAACTTATGGTCTTGACAAGCAAAGGGTATTTTGGGCATTTGTGAATTACAGGTCATTTTAACCTATGTCCAAAACTCATACAAGGAGGCCTCAAATGGAAAAACTTACAACATCAAACTTGCTCCAAAGGGGATTTTAAGTCTAGAAAGAAGGTCACAAGTTATTGGAGAAGCTCATAGCATGGAGTTGCACAATTGGTCAAAATATGAACTAAAAAGGCTTATAAAGTGAATAATTTCAAGTTGGAAAATGGTTTGGGAGATTTACAAGTCCAAATGGAGACTTCCAATATATGATTTTGAATGGAAAAACAATTCTAAGAACAATGGTTCACACACTTTTTTGAGTTTAGAAGGAAAAAATGAAGTTATCCATGGTTGCTTATCATTTAAGAAACATAATCAAAATGGATCAAAATTTGAAAACAAGGGAATGTGCAAGATGGATCTAGAATGTTCATTTGGGGTCTATATATTCATGAAATGTGCATTGATCAAGGGTTGGCTTCATTTGCACCAAGAATTTCACAAATTTCTCTCTTACTTTTCATTGAAGTTTCCTTCCAAATCTCACAAATTCCTCACCAATTTTCATCCACTTCAATTCAATCTTGTTCAATCATCATCATAGATCATAATTGAAGCAAAGACTTGGTGGTTATCATCCATTTTCGTGCATTATCTTCAAGAACCTCAAAACTGCAAATTCTGTTGGACAGCAAAATTCAAGCAAAGAATCATCACAACACTGCATACAGAATCTATACCTGAGTAATTGGATCAAGATTCAAGCCTTGGAGGTCTCAAATCATCAATCTCCATAGCTGTTTGCAAGATTTTGCACAAGGTAAGTTTTCCTTCAAACAGCTCGATCTAGTTAGTTAGGCATGATTTTGTTAGTGTAGAATTGATCTAGGTGGTTAGGAGATTAAGTTAGAAGAATTTGGAGAGATTTAGTGATGATTAGTGACAGGTGCCATAATCTGTTTGTGTTCGAATCTCTTGGATGAGTGTGTGATAATTGCAACTTGATAGCATGTGTTAGTCTCCATTAGATGTAGTTTAATTTAGGCTAAGTCTGAGGAAGAATGGTGAAGGTCTATACCAGTGCATTTCAATGGAGGCAGGATGTTGATTCAATCGAATTTGTTGATGTGGTGAATTTCAAAGTGAATTGATGCCCTAAGCTTGTAGAGGGAGAGATTTGGAGCAGGTTTCATGTTTACATCATGAGGATTCATTGCGTGTGGAGTGAGAACAGAGAGGGAGAAAGTTACTCGTGCATGGCTGCCATGGTGGAGTTGAAACCCTAGGTTGCAGGTCCTTTGGGGAAGACATAATCATGGCCTTCCATTTGTAGTTGGACCTTTGACTATGGGCGAGATCGTGTGGCCAGCGTTTGATTTCAATTTGGAGGGAATTGACTGGGTGCCAAACGCACCGTTTCATTAATTGAAACGGGCGGGCCTCAGCTTGTGATGCTATTCCCACCCCAGAGTTAGGCCCAAACCAATATTGTAACGTGTTTCTGATGCTATTCCTACCTCCCCCAGCGTTTATTTGTTTTTTTATTCTGAATGTGTATTGGGCTTAAGCCAGAAGCGTTACCAGCACCCCCCAGTCTGAGGGCCCATCCAATAATGAACTGAGCGAATTTCTTTTCATACCCCCTCCCCTCATTTAATTCATTTTATTTTTCTTATTTCATTTTAATTTTTACTAATCTTTGAAAATTCATAAATAATTCATAAAAAATGTTTTTTAATCCATTCTTTTTACCATATTTTCTTTAAAATGTCTAGAATATTATAGGAAAATAAATTTTCATTTTTAGTTTTATTTCATATTTTTTACATATTTTCTAAATAAATGTCATAATAAATAGATTCATTTCATGCATTATTTTTATGATTTTTGTTTTCTCACATACTTTAATATTTTTTGATCACTCTTTTCATATTGTTTAGATGAGATATTAGGCTTATAGAAATATTTTAGTTCCCATTTTTAGAGGTTAATTTTAGGTGATCAATAAATGCTTGAATATCATGAACAAAACTAGGGTTTTAGGTAACAACTTAGGAAGTTCAATTTTCTCCCTTAGGACTTAGGGTTTGAATAGATTAGTTATGGGACTATATGGGTTATGGGTAGCTATTAGATCCCTTAGAGAAAAATTAGGATTCCCCTACTGCTATTATTACTGTCTGTATATCTGCTGTCTGGTGTGGTGTGCCCTCTGGGGATTGTTAATTGTTTGATTGGGTATTGGGTTTGTCTGGGGCCCTGGGGAAGCTGAAGATTTGTGAAGATGAGACCATTGGAGATCCAAAGATTGAAGATCAACTGTCAGAGTTGAGGAGGAGCTTCTTGCTGGCAGATGCTGAGGAGACTAGGGTTTAGGAGCTAGGCAGAGCTCTAGATTAGAATGATTGTTTCTCAAACATGGATTGCCTTGTCTGCATCCATTCTTCTCTGTGATTCAGAGTCTCTCTAAGACACTCACCCCCTTCCTTTGGAAGGCTTGGTGATAGTGTCTGTGAGATAGAACTCTTGAGAGAAAATGTCTCTTTGTGTTAGAAGCAGTCTGTTCACCACCTTTGGTAGTCAGCTGATTGCTTAACACTCAATTCACTCTTGTGACTAATCCCTTATCCTGGAGGTTTGAGCTTGAAGAAAAGCCATTGCAGATGGAAGACTGATGATCAAAGCCCTTGCCTGAAGGCCATGAAGATGGAGACTGATGCTTGTTGAAGCCTGTAGCTGATTGGAGGTTGCTTGAAGCCAGTTGTTGATTCAGAGCTGCTGATGCTGTTTCTTTGTTTGCTGTATTTCATTTGCTGATGTATTGATTGGTTTTCTGAGCTGTATTGTTTGCTGTTTACCCTGCTGGGTTGAAAGTGAAGTCTGTTCACTTTTGCCTATTGTTTTCTAGGTTCGAGGTTGAGTGGGACTCCCTTGCCTCGCTTGTACTGTTGCATCCATGCATTTTACTGTTTTACTGTATATATATCTGTTATTGTTTCTGTTTCTGCCTATCCCTTAGGATCTCTGTTTCTCTCTGCGCAAGAGAGGAGCATGATAGACACTAGGTCTTAACCCATGCATGATAACATTAGGTTAGTTTGTTTCCCTTCGCAACCGTAGGTTAGAGTTCTGTCTCTTTCTTTCTCAAAACAAACAGAAAAACACCTAAAGATTTCAAACACAATAAAAGACACTTCTTACGTAAAAGAATGTGAACTCATCAAGACGTCATTTTTGTCCTCTTGGACTGTTAATCAGAAAAACCTTTTTCAGAAGGAATAAAATCAACCAAGACAAGCTTGTGTCGTACGAGGCCCGAACTACGTTTGCTCTGATCTTCCATGCTGTGTGGAAGTACGTAGGCATAGGATGCGATATCCTAGCGAGCAACCTTCCCCTCCTTTCCCATAGGTAGGCGAACTACGTCGACTCTGATTTCTCGTTCCAGACGGGAATACGTAGGCATAAAGTGCGATACTTTGCCGAGTCATTTTTATTTTCATTTTCTTTTCTTTTTAACCCTTGACCTATAGTTTAGATAGAATAACAATCCATACCCGAAAACAAGCGTGGATCCCGTCGAGTACGACGGACGTGAGGGGTGCTAATACCTTCCCCTTGCGTAACCGACTCCCGAATCCAGGTTTTGGTTGCGATGACCATACCTTTCCCGTGTTGTGCGAGGTTTACTCTGAGCGTTTCCTTTCCCTCCCGTGGGATAAATAACGCACGGTGGCGACTCTTCTGTTCAGCCGGCGCCGATTTTCGCAGTAGCGACAGCTGGCGACTCTGCTGGGGATCCAACGTCCCCTGGCTGCTAAGGACTGCGATGGTTCTTACGCATTTGGGATCCAACGTCCCTTGAGAGAGTCAATCCTAACGCTTGTTTTCCCGTCGAGGATTTTGTATGGAGTTATTGTATATTTCTAACCCTGTGTTTTTCAGCTTTATATATATTGTTTATTATTGCTGTATTGGGGTGTGACGGGTGTTCTGATATTGAGAGATAAGCCGGACCTGGGCTTGAGTGCACCTAGAATTAGAGTAGAAATTAGTGGGCGCCCGCTTGCTTTGCTTGCTTTGGTGTCCCATGAAATCTACACTCAGACGAGGTTCCTCTGGTTGGCCTCCTGCCCCTTCCTTTGGTTGGCGTGGGTTGCTGGTTAGTTGGATTGTCGACTCTGAGGACCGATCATTTGGAAATTGGCTGAGTGAGGCCTCTTCAGGAATTGATGATGCCACTCCTTCTGGGAATCGTATCATCAACCCTGAAAGTCTGTGACGCCGACGACCGCATAGGATGCCGTACCTTGTGCCAGTTATAGGGCCACCCACCTGTGAGGGGATTCAGGGTTATGCAGGTAACTAGACCTCCAGACTACCGGTTATTTCTTGATCAGAGATCCGGGTTATTTATGGAGAGTTTTGAGGTCTGTCAGAGACCATGTGGAGATTTATTCTGAGGTCTGTCAGAGACCATGTGGAGATTTATTCTGAGGTCTGTCAGAGACCATGTGGAGATTTATTCTGAGGTCTGTCAGAGACCATTTGGAGATGTATTCTGAGGTCTGTCAGAGACCATTTGAGAGGTGTTTTGAGGTCTGTCAGAGACCAATTATGGATGCGATCTGAGGTCTATCAGAGACCAGTTGGAGTTGTGGTTTGAGGTCTGTCAGAGACCAGTGTTGGAGTTTTATTTTAGGTCTATCTGAGACCGGGGTTTGATGACTTCTGGATGGTCTATCTGGGACCTTTCTTGATTGGGTTTAGGCTATTCAGTTGCAGCTTTGGTCCCTGTTGAATGTTACTTGCATTGCATCCCTGCATATCCATTATCATTTGCATTTCACTAACGTGTGTCTGTGCTGCAGGTGCATTTGCATTTCCCTAGTTCTAGTGCCCAGACTTCTGAGTATTTGATCATGACTAGCTTAAGGAGAACGGTTGCCTACAAGTTGCCTACGCCTGATATTGTTCCTTTACTGGGGTTGATCTCTCTTGCTGATGAGGGTGTTCGTAGGAGTTTCCGGATGAGCTATGGTAGATTATTGAGATTGGTGTGCAAACCTACAGAGGTAGAGTTGGATGGGCTGTATGCTTTGATGCAATTCTACGACCCTGCTTTGAGGTGTTTCACGTTCTCTGACTTTATTATGGGACCAACTCTGGAGGAATACGCTGAGTATGTTGAGCTGCCCGTGCAGAACCAGGTTCCATTCATTCATTATGATGCCAAACCCAAGCCGGAGGAATTGGCAAAAGCCTTACGTGTTGATGCTTCTGAACTTGTGACTACTGTTTCCCGTGGAGTTCCAGGATTCTCATTTCAGTTCTTAGTGGGTAAAGCCCAGGAGTACGCCAAGAATGGGTGCTGGGTTGCTTTCAATGCTGTGTTGGCCTTGTGCATCTATGGCATAGTACTATTCCCCAATATACCGGATTTTGTGGACTTCGATGCTTTCTACTTGTTTGCCGCTGGTAATCCTGTGCCTACTTTACTCGGAGACCTATATCACTCACTGCATTACAAGAATGAGAAGGGAAGAGGGAAGAATGTTCATCTTTGTGTACCCTTGTTGAGTATATGGTTTGAGAGTCATCTTCCTAAGAGAGGATCTGCTGCAGAGACTACAGTTCCCGTTGGTTGGCCAGAACGCTTGATGAGGCTATCGTCGGAAGATATGGAGTGGTTTTGATAGAGATTTGTTGGGATCGGAGCTCATCTTCAGTTGTTCTGGGTACCCTAATGTCCCATTGATAGGAAGAAAAGGGTGTATCAATTACAACCCTTCTCTATTCGTTCGCCAGTTCGGATATGCACTGAAGAATCCACCTCAGGAGGAAGAAGTACAGGAATCTCTGTACTTCACCGGTGACGTGAAGGGGGAGTTATTAGCCAAGTTGCGACATGCTTGGACGCATAGTAACCGCAAAGGGAAGCCGTTGTTAGGAAAGAATGACTGTCAGGCCTATGCACCTTATAGAGCTTGGATTCAAGAGAGGGCTAGTCAGTTGAAGATGCCGTTTCCAGATGCACCAATTCTTGATCCTATTCCGGTAGAAGAGCCGACTACTGTTTCTAGAGAAGCATATGAACAGGTTGTGAGGGAGAAAGAAGCCTTAATGAAGATTAATGAAGGGTTAGAGCAGGAGCTAGCCCAGGCACGCAGTGAGAAAAACAAGGCCGTATATGCTTTCCAACAGCAGATTGAGCTGGTAAACAGGTTAGGAGCTGAGTTGACCGAGGAAAAGAAGAAGCGTGACGTCTGGGGCAAGAGTTCAGAAGTTCCCATGACATGCTGGAAGCCAAAAAGAAGGCGCTCGACGCAGCACACCGAGAGATATCTTCTTGCAATAAGACTTGGAATGCTACACTCACCAACAATAAGAAGAGGGAAGATAAGCTGAAGCAGCAAATTTCCGATCTCGAAGAGAAGTTGAAGTCTAGCATCAAGAAGTGTGAGGAAGAAGTGATGAACCGGTATAGTGTCCAGCATGCACTGAACAAAGCAATCAAAATCCAGAGATGAAGCGGTATCTCAGAAGCGAAAGTTAGAAGATTGCTTCGGAGAAGCCAACATGGGAAGAAACTGCTGAAGACGTACGCCGTGTCTTAAGAAGAGAAACCAGCTTGTTGAAGGGCTGCTTGATCGACCAAGCCATCCGGAGGACCAAGAAGTTGATAGAGGAGTACCAGACTTTTGGGAGGATCTGATCATTCCATTATTTGTATGCTTTATTTGCATAGTGCTGATCATCACCCAGGATTGTTGGTTGAGGTCATGCCATCTTTGTACTCTCTGTGATATTGTACCCTGGGCTTATTGATTCTCTCTGCTATATATGAGGCTTTCTATGATTCAGCTCCGATATTCTTATTGTCAACACTGTCACCGCACCGGCACCTTCGCACTAGAACTGGGGGAATGAACTTCCCTAATGCACAGACACATTGCATTGCATTCATATTCATATTGCATAACAGGTAATCTTTGAACGGTGTCTTATCTCTTGTTCTGTATCAGGTACTTAACAGGATTCCAGATCAACATCCGCACCGCTATTCTACACGATCCAACTGTCGGAAAGTCATGGACCAGATTCAGAATGAGATGCAGGATGTACGCGAGAAGCTCGCCCTCTTCATGCAGACCATGGAGGCTATAGCAAAAGGGCAAGAGAATTTGCAGGCCATGGTCCAGCCTCTGTTGGCTCGCAACGCTGGTCATGGTAACGAAGATCATCAGTCTGTCCGGGTTGATACTGCTCATGGAGATGGCACTCCAACGCCAGTGGCTCCGCCTGTCGTCAATGTGAATGCTGCTAACGTCAACAACGCTACCGCTGCTGTGAATGGTAACGTCGGAGCTGGAAATGAAACTGCTGTCCACAACGCTGGGCTGGGTGATGTCAATGTGGGAGATAATCTCGGAGGCAATGGCTTTGTCAACGCTGGGTTCGGATTCAACGATCAGGGATTCGACAATACTGGCAAGTATGGCTTTAATGCTCAAGGCTTTGGGCAAGATGGTTATGGTATGGTCAATCAGGGCTACGGAGGTTTTGGAAACGGAAACGGTGCTGGTTTTATGGCTGGTGGTCCTGCTGGAGGTGTTCAAGGGTATGGCAACAGAGGCCGAGTTCCGGGGATGAATCAGGTCAGAGCTGGACGTAATAATGCATGTGATGGATACGGGGCTGGAAACGGTATGTGGCAAGAGGATCAACAAGAGGACGCCTTCTCTGGAGGGGGCTTTGAAGGGCCGATGGATGATTCTCAAAAGATTAGAATGCTGGAAGAGCAAATGAAGGGAGTCCTAAACCAGAGTGCTGTGGGTCTGGACATGGCAACAATGGGCTTGGTACCTGGGCTGAGGGTGCCAATCAAGTTCAAAGCGCCTGCGTTCGATAAGTACAAAGGAGACACATGTCCGAAGGTTCATGTACGAGCTTATTACAGAAAAATGTCTGCATACTCCACTGACGAAAGAATGCTCATGCATTTCTTTCAGGATAGCCTGTCGGGTCCTTCCTTAGAGTGGTACATGGGGTTGGAGCCCACTGATATTAAGACTTGGAAGCAATTAGCGGAGGCGTTCGTAGCCCATTACAAATATAACAGCGACCTGGCACCCAATCGGGTCCAGTTGGCCGGGCTTTCGCAGAAGAAGGGGGAGAGTTTTAAAGAATACGCGCAAAGGTGGCGCGATATGGCTGCCAGGGTCCGTCCTCCTGTGGAAGATAAAGAAATGAACGATATGTTTGTTGGCACATTCACCGGGCTGTTTCATGATATGCTGTTTCATACGTCTCTGGCCAGTTTTTCAGACCTGATTCTGATGGGTGAAAAGATTGAGCGGAACATTAAGCAAGGAAAGTTCCAAGTTGACGAGTCAGCTGCATCTGGCAGTAATAGGAAAAACTTATGGTGGGCGCCGTCAGGGCGAAGCTAGCGCGGTATTTGGAGGCCGAGGCCGAGGCCGAGGCAGGGGAAGAAATCAATATCGTCAGCCGCAGCAAGTGTCGAGTGTCACCATCCCATATCAACAACAACCAATTCAGCAACAACAACAAGTTCAGCAGCAACCAATGCCACAGCAGCAGCAGCCTCAGCAGGGGGCACAGCAGGCTCAGAGAAAATTCCAGGGTGGTAAGCCGAGAAGGGTGTTCGAGAAGCCTCCCTCTAACTATGCTGATTTATTGCAGACCTTGTTGGGATTGAATCTGGTAGAGAAAAGAACCTTGGCACCGATAACGGGAACTCCCCCGTTCGGCTATGATGCAAATAGGCGCTGCGAGTTTCATTCTGGGGCCCCGGGCCATGATATCGAAGGTTGTCATGCTTTTAAGCACGTTGTGCAGGATCTCTTGGACAACAAGTCTATCAACTTCGGAACGACCGGTGCGAATATAGTCCAGAAACCCATGCCTAATCATGGGGCGAATGCCGTGCTGACTGAGGAAGGTCTGAATCTGATTATGAATGTTGAGGATTTAAAGACGCCGCTGAGCGAAATAAAAAAGCCGACTGTTGCAAGGAGGTGTTTACCCGGGTTGTAATGAGTACTGTTTAGACTGTTGGGCCCTGTCTGGGGGGTGTGAGGATTTGAAGAAAGGCATTCAGGCCTTGATTGATGAAGGTGTATTGCAGTTTGATAGAGCAGCAACTGATGAGCCGGCAGGGGCAGTAGTGGATAATCGGAGTGATGTTGCCACAGTGACAATTCCTAGGAAGACGATCACTATTTCAGCACCAGCTCAGCGGCCACCGATTACTATAACTAAAGCCGGGCCAATCCCGTATGAGAGCACGAAAGCGGTCCCATGGTCCATATGGGCTAGAGGTGTATTGTGACGGGATTAAAATCGATGTTAACAAGCAGTCAGCGGAGGTTGTGGATAATGTTGTGGGCTCGGGAGGCATGACGAGAGGCGGCAGGATCTTTATATCTCCTGAAGTAGAGGCCGAAAGGCTAGCGAAAGGAAAGGGGAAAGCGGTGGAGAATGTTCCGGTTCAAGCAAATGAAAAAGAAGCAGCATCTAAGGATGTCGAAGAATTCATGCGCTTAATTCGGAAGAGTGACTATAAAATCGTGGAGCATCTGCAGCAAACGCCATCCAAAATATCTATTCTGTCATTGCTGTTGTGTTCAGAGGCTCACAGGAACGCTTTGCTGAAAGTCTTGGACACTTCTTTTTGTACCACAGGATGTCTCCGTGAACCAGCTAGAAGGAGTATTGGCACATGTAAATGCAGGCCACAGTCTGGGCTTTACTGATTTCGACTTGACTCCGAAAGGAAGGGATCATAATATGGCATTGCATGTATCTGTTGAGTGCAGAGGGTCGACAATGTCGCACGTATTGGTTGACACCGGGTCGTCTTTGAATGTGCTGCCTAAGAAGGCTATGATGAAGCTGGATGTTCGAGGGGGATTTTTTGTGCACACCAAGTGATTTGGTAGTCAGAGCGTTTGACGGCACGCGGAGAACAGTCTTCGGATCAATCACCTTGCCTCTGCAAGTGGGGCCGGAAGTGTTTGCAACGGAGTTTTATATCATGGATATACAGCCTGCGTACAGCTGCTTGCTGGGAAGACCTTGGATTCACGGGGCAGGGGCAGTCACGTCTACCCTGCATCAGAAGCTAAAGTATATGGTCGGAGACAGTGTAGTCACCGTGTGCGGAGAAGAAGACATTCTGGTCAGCCATCTTTCTTCGTTCAAATATGTGGAAGTCGACGGGGAGATCCACGAGACGCCATGCCAGGCATTCGAAGGGTTGCGCATAAAGGACAAGGGTCCCGGGCCAAGCAAAGTGCCAGAGATAGCTGTTTCTTCGTATAAAGAGGCTCAAGCGCTAGTGAAGGCAGGAGAAGCCAAGGGCTGGGGCAAAGTATTGGACATTCCTGTGAAAATGGACCGGTTCGGACTGGGGTACCGACCGTCGTCATCAACTCCTTCTGTGGGGGCCCCTCATTTCAGAAAGTCAATCACCATCTCTGCCAGTGGAGTATGCCATGAATCTGTCAATGCTGCTTCAGAATCCGATGAAGGGGACAGCGACTGTGATATGGATGCCTGGATTCAGCCAAGCACGCCAGGACAAGGACTGTGCAACTGGTCCATTCAGGAGCTTGTTCCTGTGACTTTTAAACAGTAATGCTTTGCTTTATTAATTGTTGAATAATCTGATGTCTTGCCCGGGGCATCAGGATTTGCTTAGGGCTGTGTTGTTATAAACATTGCTTCGTTAATCATTAA
>OZ012741.1:34294410-34401823 GCA_963859935.3 Lathyrus sativus | reverse complement strand
GGGGCTTATTGATGGTTGTTGATCTTTGAAATATCGTGACGGATTCCTGAGTTGTTGACGGAAAGGATCGAGAATGCACTGATGATGACGAATGGCTGAGGCGCGGACGGCGACTTGCAACGCCTCTCGTCTGTTGATGGACGATGATGGTATGTTGTTGTTCTTGTATTGGTGCCTCTTTTATTATTCTTCTGATGATCCACTTTTTCTCTTCTGAAAAAACTCCCCTCATTATGGTTTGTGCTGAACTCATATATTAATGATTCCATGGGCCTGGGCATGTGGTTTGTTACGATTTTAATTTGTTCATTCTGTTGAATCCTTCCACAAATTTGTTGCTGGGCTTGCGAGTTTTATGGTTCTGATTTGTTTTGGTTGGAGAAAGCTGCAGATTTGCTGTTTTAATTGTTACTCTTGGGGATGAATTTGTTGTTGTTGCTGCGAATTTTATGATTTGTTGTGATTCTTTTTAGGGAGTTTGTTTGGATGGTATTGGATCCAGAAATTGGAGGCGTGTGTTGGAGATTTTTCAGGATCTTTTGTTGCTTATTGTTGCTGTGTTGCGTTTGGATCTTGTTTGGTTGCAAGGATGTGGGAAAATATGTTTATGCCCTGTTTGGCAAAAAACCATTTTTAGGAAAAGCGCTTTTTCCCAAAAGCATTTTTTTTCAAAATCACTTTTTCCCAAAAATCACTTTTTCTCTCTCTCCTGGAATAAATTGGAACAGAAATCTGTCGGATTTGTCGAGGTCGGGGAATGGAGTCGGGAGCTGGCGGCGGAATAATTCTATTACCCTCCCGGCGTCCAATGATGATAATTAACTGAGGGTATCCAACTGATAAAACCATTTTTTGATTAAATCTAATAATTTAACGCTTATTTTTCATCTATTGTCGATTTTTGCAGGTCTGAAAAGTCGAAGGTTGAAGAATTGGACGCGAAGGCAAACTTAGAAAAATTAGCAATTTTAGAGCTTAGGAATTAAATTGCAATTGTAATTTCCTTGTAAAAGAATATAGAATTTAAATAAATTCCATTTTTTCTCTTAATGCACTGAATTTATTTCTCCGATCGAATTTATCCAAATAATTCATCCGACTAAACTCAACCGAATAAATTCATTTAATTAAGTTTATCCGACCTAATTCAACTGATTAAATTCGACGCTCCAAACTCCGAATTCGACAATTAACCATCTTGCACGATTTAAATCCGACGTGACTGCTGAGTCCGAACAAATCCTGTTGCAAATTAATTCGTACCCGATAATGAAATCGGTGAATATGGCCTTAAATGGATAGCATAGAAATCGATTAACGGCAAAACGAAACTTCCCGCCGTATTTAAAATTCAAATCGTATCTCGAATGATTTAACTCAGTAACCTGAACCAGCCTGGCTAATAATCATGACCAACCAAAAGATGTTCATTATAAATTCAACACGAACCGAAATTCCACTATTTTCTTTAAAATCGACTGGTAGGTAGCAAAAGCAGGAAAATGTGCGTCTGTTAAAATAAATTCCGCAAAATAAATTCTCGCACTGATTTAACCCGAATCCACTGATATCTCAACACATTCAACTCCAATAAGATTTAGGAACCAAACAACATTTCTGAAATCCCACTGAGGACTGAATCTCGGTTCTTGAATAAAGTGTGTTGTATCACGAGAAATCTGACGTCAAAAACTGCCATAAAATTTAGCTCATCCCAAATAAGTCACATGACTCGGAGATGGAGACCCTAATCGTTCGAGGGATTCCTGAGGGCGACTTTGCTTCCTAAACTGTCAGCAGACCGCAAATTAATGATCCTTTTGCCCTTCACCAATTAAATCGCACACCGTGTGATTTTTCCTGCGAAACCAACAAACTGAGCAAACTGGTTAGCGGTTAGTTTACAATGCAATGCAGAATGAGATGAAATGCAAAATGAACCGACTAATCTAAAGGTAGAATTCGGGGTATGACAACGTTTATGAAAAATCATACACAACTGGTATATCACCAACATAACTTTGCTTTCAACCTTCAAAGAAGCGAACATCATAAACACGTGAACGTCATCCTTCAAGGAATCCTCCACTTGCATAGCAGACATAAACATCAAATCTTTTCCTTCTTCGAACTCTGGAAACATCACAGACTTATTGAAACAATTTATATGAACATGGTTGAACTTAAACTAGTTCATTCCTAGAATAACATCAAGTTGAATTAATGTTAGCAGACTAATTCAATACCAAAGTCTTTTCCATAGATAGTCAAAGGGTAATTCAGAAAATCCCAGAAAGTAGTCACCAAACCATTAACATGGGTATCAATGACCATACTCCTAACCATAGAAGATATTTCAAGATTCAACTTTCTAGAACAATCAAGAGATATAAACAAATATGTCGCACCTGTATCAATCATAGCAATCGTATAAACACCATTAATAAAGCACATACCTTGAATCAAGTTATTAGATCTAGTAGTCTCTACGCCAGTCAAAACAAAAACTTTCCCTGTAGATAGAGCTTTCTTTGGTTTCAGGCACTATGTACTAATGTGATCTGGCTCCCCAAAGTTGAAGCAAGTCAGCACATTACTATTACATTCAGCAATACGGTGTCCTGGCATCCCACACTTGAAACATTTCTTACCAGAACTCTTGCATTCACTAGCACGATGACCTATACCTCCATAACTAAAACATCTGGCAGAAGCAGGAGTGCCTCCCCCATTTGTCTCTTTCCCACTTGAAGCCTTCCACTTCCCTTTATCAGCTAGAGCTCCATAAGGTTTTCCACGAATTTTATTTCCACTTTTCTTCTCACTAATACTCTTATAGTAAGAAGATCTAGCATGACTATCTTCATCGTAGACCCTACACATATTAACCAACACAGAGAACTGATGAATCTCTTGGTACCTAATGAATTGCTTGATCTCTAGATGCAAACCAGTCTCAAACTGGTACACTTTGAACCCTCAGCTCATACCATATTGTAATGCGGGAAGAACCTAGATAACTCCTCAAACTTTGTAGCATAATTATCAACCATCATGTTCCCTTGATTCAACTCAAGGAACTCAATTTCCTTCTTACTACAAACATTAGCAAGAAAGTGCTTCTTTAGGAACTCAATCTTCAAATTCTCCCAGGTAGCCTCAATACCTGCAGCTTCAAGCCTCTAAGGAGCATTGTTCCACCAATACTCTGCTTCCTCATCTAGTATATGACTACCAAACAGGACCTTATGCATGTTTGGACAAGCCATCACTCTGAAGATTTTCTCAATCTCTTGAAACCAAATATGAGCACCTTCCAGATCGTACCTCCTCTTAAAGGTCGATGGATTATTCCTTTGGAACTTGCAGATCCTTCTAAACTGGTCTGCTATCCCATTCTAATTTGGCAGCACCTAATTCTCCTGACCCATCACATGAGCCATAGCCTACAAAGCATCAGCGATTGCATAATCATTTTTCCCATTCATTTCTCTACACACCATTAAACAACCGTTAGAATAAACATTGCATAGACAATGTTTATACATTTGTCGCATACTAGGGGATAGATAACATCACAAAACTTGGCCGGATGGACCGAACTTCTCTGATACCACTATGGTAACACCCTAAATTCGTGACTCATAATTAAAAGGAGAAAATCCAAACTTTAGGGTGCTACTCAAACAAAACATGCATACTTTCTAATTAGTTTCAAAAATCACAGTGGAACTCAAAATAAATAACATAAACTTCCATTATCTCACCAATGAAAGGACTTAACAAATAAAATAGAGATAAATAATAAAATAAATTAAGAAAAGCTCCAAGGACATCTTCCAACTCACAACATCACTTACTCCTCATGAGTATATGTACAACAACGTAAAAAGCAACACAAAACAAACAAGAAAGAGAGAGATGAGAATACGCTCAAATATATTAATGGTGTAAAAGAATGCAAGGGTAGTTTAAAATCACACAATCAACAACACACATTCAGATTACACAAGCACACAACTATTCAATTCACATACCCTTTATGTATGTAATGTGACTCACAATTGGACTCTATGAATATGGTGCCAATTTGGACATCAGAGGTTTGTTACTAATCTTTTCCATACAATTTTGGCTTCTCATTCGAACTGGGTCCCCACTTGTGAACCCCGAATGATATCATGTCCCCACTTATGAACTCTAGATGATCTCATGTCCCCACTTATGAACCCATGACTCGCCTCTTTCAACACACCGACATAATATAATGCATGGCATACAAGTAATGCAATAACAACAATTATGGTTCCGCTTCTAAGCATAATCAACAATGTAATACATCATTCAACAATAGTCCCCACTTCTAAACTACACACCTCAACATAACACATGCAATTACATTCACAACACATAATTGTATTTGCAATATAACATATCATGCATATAATCATAATTCACCACTTAAAATTATGAAAACTAATTTAATCATCATCATAATAATTCACCTTGATTAATTAATTACAAATAATACCCTGAAACAATAGTCAAACATCAAATACAAGAGAAAACAACATAAAAAACCAGACCAACCTCTCAAAAAGTATCTCTGGCTGCCATGAAAGGAAGCTCGTCACCTAGGAAAAGATTATCACAAAATCCGTCATCGCTTCCCTTCATCACCCGTCACCCCTGTGAAGACCGGCTGGAGAAATCCCACCTAGAGACCATGACGGTCTCCCTATAACCCTTCTGATGAACGTCAGCCAACCCAGATGCATGACAGGAAGCTCGTGACGCCTATCACGCTATTGCAGAAGGAAGTTTTTGTTTTTTTCTCCATGGGAACTCATTCAGAACTCTGATTTTGACCCCTAGCACCCCAAATTAAACAGAAAATAATATATGCATATTATCAAACAATCAAACCATCACATATGCATCAATTATTATTCAATTTCATCAATTAATCACAAATTCAAGGTTTCATTCATAACACCAAAACACATCAATGGCAACAACCAAAGTCAAAGTTCATACCAACACATCGTGCATAATATTCAACATATAAGAGAGCATGAATTTACCCTTTAAACATGGAAATTAGTATGGATTTTACACAATCACCATCAAACTCATAAACCACAATAATAGTGAATAAAACCTAGAGGAGGGTGAGGATCCCTTTATTCCTCTTGTTAGTTCCATGATTTTATGATTGGCTAAATTTTGGTAAAACATGAGTCAGCACTGATGTTAAGCAGGATGTTATAATCTGAATGTGGTGTGTTTTAATCTGAATGTCATGCTGAATGTCGTGACATCCATCTGCTGTCATGACAGAACTACTGTAATGTGTTTTAAACAGGATGTCATTACCAATGTCATGACATCGCTGTCTGGTGCAGCAGGAGCCGGTAGGAGCTGATGACAGTACTGTTGTCATGTGTTTTAAACAGGATGTCATTACAAATATCATGACATCGCTGTCTGGTGTAGCAGGAGCTGATGACAGTACTGCTGTTATGTGTTTTAAACAGAATGTCATTACCAATGTCATGAAATCGTTGTCTGGTGCAGCAGGAGCTGATGACAGAACTGTTGTCATGGATGGCATACTGAATGTCATGACATCGTTGTCTGGTACAACAGGTGCTGCTATTGTATATATCTTGACAGAGGTGTTTTGTTTTGATGAGATCCTGTTGGATATATATCATAAAGTGTGTCCAGGCCAAAGATATTCACAACATGAAAATGCATATTTAATGGGTGTTCATAAAAAGGATCTTTGAGACTTTTTAGGAAACTATAATATGCTTGTTTCTACTGTTGTGAAGAAGATTCTGCAGGAGTGTTCAGCAGGGTGAGTTTGGTCAGCTAAGAACAAGTGTCGCAACTGCGAAAAACAACCGGCGGAAAACAGAAGAGTCACCACCTTTCGTTATTTATCCCAAAGAGAGGGAAAAGAAATGATCGGAAAAACCTAACGAAAAAGGGAAAGACAAGGTCATCGCAACCAAGTCCTGGGTTTGGGAGTCGGTTATGCAAGGGGAAGGTATTAGCACCCCTCACGTCCGTCGTACTCGACGGGATCCACGCTTGTTTGTTATCTAAAAGGGTGATTAATCTATCTACGCTACAGGTCTCAGGGACGAAAGAAAAGAAAAGAGAAGTGACTCAGCAGAGCATCGCAGCTATGTGCCTATGTACTCCCTCGTGCAATGGGAAAGTCAGAGTCAACGTAGTTCAGCTAACTACGGGAGAGAAGGGGGAAGATTGCTCGCCAAGATATCGCATCTTGTGCCTACGTACTTTCATCTAGCATGAAAGATCAGAGTGAACGTAGTTCGGGCGGACACGAAACCACAAGTTGATTAAGTGTTTTTTCGAGTAGGGTTAAACATCCATTCCAGCAGTTAGGGGCAAAGCCTGTTTGCGGTAGAACCGAAGCTTAACAACACTCTTATCTGAAAAAAGAAGTTTGATTAATCCTGAGGAAAAAGGTTTGAATTTGTTTTGTGTTTTTTAGAGAAGAAGTGTTTTGAATTTGAGTGTTTATAATGTATGTTGTACTAAAGTCTAGAACCTAGAACCGAATGCTTCGCATATCGTCCTAAGGACGTATACTAAACACTCTAGGTAATTGAGGAGAAGCCCCTCAATCACCATTTCCCAAGTATAAGGCTCATGGCACAATATCCATCATCTTTATTAAGTGTGTTATGATTGTATGAAGATGAGAAGAGAAGACGCACGGAAGGTCTAAGGGAAACTCGGCCCTAACGTTGTCATGCAAAGTGGTCCTAAAGTTCGGATGAAAAGGGGAACATCTACCCTAATGTTAGCATACTTGGATTGAACTCCTAATGTCTCTCCTACTCCCATCCTAAACGGAGGGACTAGGAATCCTATAAGGATCATGGCAAGAAAGCACAAGAAGAACAAAGGAAGAATCAATCACAAGTAGAGAAATGCAAACATGAAAAATGCGCAATTAGAATGGTGGGAGGGAGGAAAAATGTGTGGGGCAGCAGCCACCACAAGCACGTCTCAACCTCAACAGTGATGCAAGAATGATGCAAACATGTGGAGAAAGCGAGAAATGAAAGCAACTAAATATGCAAACGAAACTCGATTCGAACCACATACACAAAGATGCAAACAATTGAAAAATGATCATACATATCAACAACATCATGATTAATCAACCATAAACAGAGGTAAACAGCCAAAATAATTCAATTCTAATGCATCACACTGATCTATGATAATTCAAATCGAACCCGTATATAAATGCAAACAAAACAGCAAACATGGCATTCTGGCACAGTGTTAATCGGTTAACCCCAGGGGTTAACCGGTTAACCTGTGTAAAACAAGTGAAAATCTGGAAATTCGTAGGTGTTAATCGGTTAAACCAGGCATTAACCGGTTAACACCCTGAAATCTTTGAAAAAATTAAATATTTGAATTGGTTAGCCGATTAACCATATACGTTAACCGGTTAACACTGTACCAGAAGTGAAAAATAGCAACAGAAAAAGCACTTAATGCACAAAATCACTTAATCAAGTGATCCAACAGATCAGCTTATCAAATAAGCACGAAATTACACCTGCAAACAGAAAACTAATAGACATGCAAACATGTCTACACAGCACAATCGCAATTCACACGGATCGAAATCCACCAAAATTCAATCGAATATGAAAATCATCATGGAAATGCAAATAAGCTCAAAAATGTTATGGATCTAGAATCTCCAACCTTCAAAGCAGAGATTCGCTCCGGTTAGTGTTGATCTTGCTGTAATTGAATAGTTCAAACGCTAGAAATCCGGAAAACTTCGAGATCTAAGCCAATTGTGGTTGTACGAACGAAGATCCACCAAATTCGAGTCGAAACTTTTCGAATAATCACTTACAGCTCAAGCTCCAAAATCATATCTCAATTTGCACGAAAATGGATGTTGAAAATTGATCCAAAGATGAGGATGGATGAAGGTTTATGCTCAAGAATCCATTGATTTCAATGAAAAATCAATGAATCCTAATCAAAAAGAGCTTTGAGTGTGGGTTTTGGAAATGAAGAAGTTGAGAGAATTTGAGAGAATTCTAATCAATTCTGAAAAATGAATGTGAGAAATGAGAATTGGCTCCCTTTGGTTTGGAGTAGATCACTTAAATACCATCTAGGTTTGGATCCCAAAGGTGAGGTTTGGACTTTGGATTGGAAAGTTGGGTTGGAGCTAGGCATGGGAATTTGGAGGGAAAATTGAAATAACCAATTTTCAAGAACATTCTAGATCCTTCTTTTGGTAAAATGAGTTTCAAGGTGATCAAATTCGGACCCCAAGTGCAATTGGCTTGCAAACTCACGTACAGGGCAAAATCTGCTATGGTTAACCGGTTAACACTGTTAAAATTCCAAATCTGAGCTGATTCTCCTTTGGTTAATCGTTTAATCATATGTGTTAACCGATTAACACCTTTAAAATTTTGAATTTGGCGCCTTTCAGAGGGAAACTTGCTCGTTTTCCTGTTTCTCGCCGCTTTGTGCTCTGCTAAGCTTTTGACAGTTGCTCTTGAATACTGCGACTGTGATAATGCTGGATATAGACTGAATGTTGTCTTCTGATCTGAGCATAACCTGCAAAATAGAATCGGTCGCTCGACTGCTGGGCAAAATAAATGTCGTTCTGATGCTCGCTGCTCAGTTGCTTGCGCGGGGATGAAACCTGAGCCACGGGAACCTTGATCCCCTGCCTCGAGAACCAATGCTATGCAAAATGCTGATGCAATATGAAATGCAATGAAACATAAGTTAGGTAAAGAAATAGGTTGGGAAAATTTTGGGGTGCAACAGCTGCCCCTATTCAAACGACTTGGACCTGACTGGGTGTGAAGCGAACGACCCTCAACCAATCAAGGTACAAGACGGTTGAATACCAAAGAAACCCAGAAATTTGCCAACCACAGAATTGAACATGATGAACATCTCAAACATTCCGTTCGGGAAGAGACACCTAATCAAGTAACTCTGCTGAGGAACTACAGGATACAAATGGTGTCGTGGTTGGAACGCCATAGGGCTGAAGAGTAGTATGTCAAAGTTGTCAGAATCTGGATATTCGATGAACACAACAAATCAGCGAAACCTGCCGGAGCCCAGATGCTCAACGCAACGAGGAATACATCGTCAATTGGAACTGGTAGAAGTATGGACACTCAACGAGATAAACCGGAATGAACAAACTGGAGTCAAGCCACTCACGCGATAAACGAACAAACAAACCAGAGTCAAGACACTCACGCGATAAATGAACGAACAAACCGAAGTCATGACACTCACGCGATAAATGAACGAAAAAACCGGAGCCAAGCCACTCATGCGATAAACGAATGAACAACACTGGAGCTATGATACTCACGCGAGAAACGAATGAACAAACCGGAGCCCAGCCACTCACGCAAGAAACAAACGAAACAAACCGGAGCCAAGATACTCACGCGAGAAACAAACGATACGAACCGGAGCCATGATACTCATGCAAGAAACCAAAGTCGGGATACTCAATGAAACAAATCAGAGCCGGAACACTCAATAAAACAAATCAGAGCCGGAACACTCAATGAAGCAAATCCTTACTAGGGGTTTACCGGAGTCTGGATAATCAACGGATACAGGGATACGTCCTGAACTGAACACTCACCAGAACCTAACCATTCAACGGAGCAGAAATACCATCACAAAGTTCAATAGGGTCTGAATAACCAATCGGAGTCTGGGCACTGCACGGGGAGAACAAAACGTCTCAAACTGAAAATTCACCGGAATCTGGATGTTCATCGGAGAAGTCGGGGCCTGAACGTTCACCTGAAAAGTCAGAGCTTGAAGATCACCCGTAAGAGATAACAATTACCTGAAATAGGAAAGGTAACAACCTAGCTCATGCTTCAGAATGCAGATGTTTGAAAATGGCGTAATGCTCCATACGAAATGGAAATGCTACGCATTTGGTTAGATGCTATGCACAATGCAAAATGCAAAGGAACCGCTCCAGCAAAATAAATGCTGGAGAGATGATGCCAACTCCGCTAGGGGAAGAAACAATCCTGCTGGGGATAGCTTACACGTGCCAACGACGATTGGACTTATGCTGAGGATCAAAATCTGAATGGATAACTCAGCTGGGGAAAGTGCCATGAACGTATTTCCAAAATACGAACCCTTCTGGGAACATAGAAGAATCCATCGGGGAGACAAAACAGCTTGTCAAACAGTCACTCTTACCTGCTGAAGAGAAACAATGCCACGACTGTCCTTTCGGGATACGACCCTTTGGGGGACGGTAACTTCGGCTGAGGATAGACAACCAGACGCTGGAGTTGGTCTTACCTGTCGGGAAGGATACAACTCTGCGGAGAATAAACTCTTCCGGAGACCTTGGTCCGAACTGCTGAGAGTTGAATGCTTACAAACAATTGGCTAGAGAAAACCACGTGCTAACTCACTGCTGGGGAACATGCCACATCTGCCTGGCGGAAGGAACCCTGATCTCGACTTGCTGGGGAGTAAGAATACCTGTAATCTGTGGGGATTGGCAGTGTACCGACCAACTTTCGGGGACAGAGGGTACACACTTGACTGCTCTCGTTATCTTGCATACAACTCCACTGGGGATAGAGATGCAAACTCCCACTGCCGAGGAGTGGACTCTGGCTAAGGAGAATCGATCCCTGCTTGGGGAGATGAATCAATGCTCACAGTCCAATGCTTAGACTTTGTGGGGGAACACAACTAAATCTGCTGAGGAGATTCCACTTCTGCTCGGAAAGAAATCCAACCTTGATTTACCGGGGAGTAGGTCTCACACCTGCCACTTGTACTTTGCTAGGGAAATGACGAGAATACATCTCTGACAACATGCCCCGATGATCACAATCCTGCAATAAAATGAACGAACAGACAAGATACCCTTCACAAAGGGACCTATCGAGGTTATCATCTGTGACAATGTTCAGGTAATTCAAAGTTTTAACAATTATTAGCCTAGGCCAACCAATTTATGTACGTGCATTTTAACAAAAACATCTGGCGTTTTTTATGCAAACAAAACAAGTAAAAGCTAAAACAAAAACGAGGTGAACAAAGTACTGAATAGTATGTTTATTGATAAAATGGGCCTGTAAATAGGCAAAATGTTTTACAACAGATGCAAGCTCCTGAAATGAGGAAGCTGCGCAAATATATTACAGAAATATACAAATGCATACAAATGTCGGCGATGTGGTCTAGATGAACACCATGAGCTGATCCCTTCATGACTCACTCGACTTCGATACCTTCCCGAAGCTTCGTCTTCAGAAGAGAATGATTTAGGTAAACGGCCCTCAGGTCTCCCAAACCATTAAGCAATGAAAGTTCACACGTGGACCACAGTCATTTGCTTTTTTTTTATCCCTAACTTTTTCCTGAACCGCCCTTTTGGGTTTTCGATTCACCGGAATACCCTTTTTTTGCCAAAGCCGCCTTTCCGGTTTTCGGCTTTGCGGGTGTACATCTTTTTCGCTTATATCCCTAATTTTTGCCCAAACCTTTTCCTTTTCTGGTTTGCCGGGATGCCCCATTCTTGCCTGGATATTCTTTTTTCTTCTAGCGGGTCATAAAGTATTTTTTAGTTGCGTCCGCGTTCATAAGGGATGCGAAATCTTCACCGTCCATTGTGGATAACAGTAAGGCTCCTCCCGAGAAGACCTTTCTGACGACATACGGACCTTCGTAGTTGGGTGTCCATTTTCCCCTATGATCTGAGTATGGCGGGAGAATCTTTTTCAGCACAAGATCACCCGTCTGAAAGCTTTGAGCGCACACCTTCTTGTCATAAGCTTTCTTCATCCGGCTTTGGTACAATCGACCGTACGCAATGGATGTTAACCTCTTCTCATCCATCAGGTTGAGTTGATCCAATCTATTCTTTATCCATTCTGCCTCATCAAGTTTCACATTGACCAGAACTCTTAAAGAAGGAATCTCGACTTCTAGCGGTAGGACAGCTTCCATACCATACACTAGTGAGAAATGAGTTGCCCTGGTTGATGTGCGTACCGTCGTATGATAACCGTGCAAGGCAAAGGGAAACATCTCATGCCAATCTTTGTAAGTGACAACCATCTTTTGCACTATCTTCTTGATGTTTTTGTTGGCCGCTTCGACAACGCCATTCATCTTCGGTCGATAGGGCGATGAGTTGTGATGTTCAATTTTGAAGTTTTGGCATAACTCCTTCATCATCTTATTGTTCAAATTCGAACCATTGTCAGTAATGATCCGCTCGGGAATTCCATATCTGCAAATGATGTCCTTCTTTATGAATATGGCTACCACTTGCTTGGTAACGTTAGCGCACGACGCTGCCTCAACCCATTTGGTGAAGTAATCGATGGACACCAAGATGAAGCGGTGTCCGTTGGATGTAGTGGACTCGATCCTGCCGATCATATCGATGCTCCACATGGAGAACGGCCACGGGGATGACATAACATTCAACGGGCACGGTGGTACATGGATTTTATCTGCATAAACCTGGCATTTGTGACATCTCTTCATGAATTTGAAACAATCTGACTCCATCGTCAGCCAGTAATACCCTGCTCGTAATATCTTCCAAGTCATGGCATGCCCGCCGGTGTGCGTACCAAATGTGCCTTCATGGACCTCTTCCATAAGCAAGCTTGCTTCTCTCTCGTCCACACATCTGAGTAGCACTAGATCATGATTCCTCCTCTAGAGAACCCCATCCGGGTTGAGATAGAAATTGCCCGACAACCTTCTAAGAGTCTTCTTATCCTGGATCGACGCCCCCACCGGATACTCTTTGGTTTTGAGGAAGTTCTGGATATCATAGAACCACGACTTGCCATCGGTGGCCTCCTCAATTGAAAATACAAATGCAGGTCTGTCGAGGCGTGAGATGATAATTCTGGGAGCTTCATTCCAAAATTTGACCTTGTACATTGAGGACAAGGTTGCTAAAGCGTCAGCCATTTGGTTTTCTGCCCTTGGTACATGGTGGAACTCCACACGATCAAAAAATGGCAGCAGCCTTCTCGCGTAATTCATGTAAGGGACCAAGTTTGGTTGCCTGGTCTCCTACTCCCCTTTGATTTGGTTAACAACGAGTGCTAAGTCACCGTACACATCTAGGTTTTTGATTCTCAAATCAATGGCTTCTTCTAAACCCATGATGCATGCCTCATATTCTGCTTCTTTGTTGGTGACCGGAAAAGTTAATCTGGAAGTGAATGGAATGTGAGATCCCTGGGGAGTCGTGATGATTGCCCCAATCCCACTTCCATAGGAATTAACTGCACCGTCGAATATTAGCTTCCACTGGGAGCCAAGCTCTGGTCCTTCATCGGACAGTGGTTCATCACAGTCCTTCATCTTGAGGAACATAATATCTTCATCGGGAAACTCGGATTTCATCGGCTGATAGTCTTCGATAGGTTGTTCGGCAAGATACTCTGACAAAACACTTCCTTTGATGGCCTTTTGGGATAAGTACTGGATATCGTACTCTGTAAGTACCATCTGCCACCTGGTAATCCTCTCTGGAAGGGCTTGCTTCTCGAAGACATACATGATCGGATCCATCTTCGAAATTAGCTTGGTTGTGTGATTGAGCATATACTGTCTTAAACGCTTGGCAACCCACGCGAGTGCGCAACACGTTTTCTGCAGCATTGAGTAACAGGACTCACAATCTGTGAACTTTTTACTCAGATAATAAATGGCATGCTCCTTTCTGTCAGTCTCGTCATGTTGACCGAGAACGTAACCCATGCTATTCTCAAGAACCGTCAAATACATGATTAAAGACCTTCTAGCGACTGGGGGTATCAAAATTGGAGGTTCCTACAAATATTCTTTGATTTTGTCGAATGCCCTCTGGCAATCTTCATTCTAGACAACCTCCTGATCTTTTTTCAATAGCTTGAACATTAGTTTTAGAGTAACCAATTAGTTGTCTGACCAACTTCTCAGTAATCACAATCTCCTTCCCAAGGACAGAAGAATGGATGAACTTAGGACACACCTGAGCATGTATCCAGAATTCTTTCACCAAAGTTGGATAAACAGGACCCATAAGCCTGTCAAAGTACTTTGTCCAACTCTGAGTTTGAATGGTTGAGGAGATATTAAATCCATTTTCTTCAATGGACTCAAGGTCTATGAAGCATTCACTCAGAACTTCCAGTTCTATGGTTGGAGTGAGAAGAGTTCTTACAGGTTCTTTGTAAGCTTCAACATTAGTAACAGACCCAGCAATGGTTGATTGCATCTGAGCAGATGTTGATGAAGAAGATGCCATTGATGTTCTTGAGAGAGAGGTTTTAGGTTTAGGGTTTAGATGGAGAGCAAAGAGACGACAGAAATGCATAAAAGGTTCGTCAGGTGAAAAATGTGAAATGGTGTGATTTGTGATATTTATAGATAAAATCAGATACACAAACAGTCACATAGGCACTCTTCACATAGCATTTAATGAAAAAGTAAAAACATCATTGCACAGCAATTATGATTCTGACAGATGGGGGGGAAATCAAGAAAATTCAGATTTTCAAAGCAGTACTTCAAGCGTTAATTCAGTAAAGTGCACTCTACCTTTTCAGTTCTGAGCTACACGTGTTTGATTGCTTGTGCCTCTGAAATCTTTTGAGAAATGAAACATTAGACAATGTTCAGATCCTCTGAGCATTGTTAGTTCAGATTTACACAAGTAAAGTAATTTAAGAAAATGAATAAATTAACAGATGAAATACTTCAGAGCATTAAACATTTTGCATCTGAGAAGTTTGCCTCTGATAAATATTATTCTGGACAAAAATCCATACCAATATTTTTCAGAATAAACTTGAACCTATCTTCAGCAAGGGGTTTTGTAAAAATATCAGCCCATTGATGATCTGTATCAACAAAAGCTAGGTTTATAATACCCTTCTGAACATAGTCTCTGATGAAATGATGTTTAATTTCTATATGTTTTGCCTTAGAGTGTAAAATTGGATTTTTAGACAGACATATAGCAGAAGTATTATCACAGAAGATAGATACATTACTCTCAAAGATCCGATAGTCCTCTAATTGACTCTTCATCAAGAGCATCTGCGTGCTACATCCAGCAGCAGCAATGTATTCTGCCTCTGTTGTAGAAAGTGCAATTGTGGGTTGCTTCTTGCTGTACCATGAGATCAGATGACTTCCAAGGAACTGACAGCTTCCAGAAGTACTTTTACGTTCTACTTTGTCTCCAGCATAGTCAGCATCACAGAATCCAACTAATGTATATTTATCAGATCTTCTCTGTAGAGTTTCTGATATACTTTCTTACTTACCTCTTCCTTGCCTAGTGTACTAGTTGGATGCATGGAAGTCTTTGCCATCTTACTATCAGTCATGTTAAATTTCTTCAGAAGTTCTTTAACATATTTGGTCTGATGAATGTAAGTGCACTCTGGAGTTTGGTTGACTTGAATTCCCAGAAAGAATTTCAATTCTCCCATCATGCTCATTTCAAATTCTGCCTGCATACATTGAGCAAACTCCTTTCCCAGCATAGTATTGGTAGATCCAAATATAATATCATCCATATATATTTGACATATTAGAAGATCTTTCTTAAATGTTTTACAAAAGAGTGTTGTGTCCATTTTGCCTCTGATGAAAGATTTTTTTAGTTTGAAAACATGTTCTGGAAAGTTTTCACTTTCAAAACTAGGAGGATGGTGAACATAAACTTCTTCTTCTATAATACCATTTAGAAATGCACTTTTAACATCCATTTGATATAGAGTGATGTTGTATTGTGCAGCAAATGAAATAAGAAGACGTATAGATTCTAACCTTGCCACTGGAGCATAAGTTTCAGTGTAATCAATACCTTCTTGTTGACTGTACCCTTGAGCAACAAGCCTTGCCTTATTTCTTTCAACTTCTCCTTTCTCATTAAGCTTATTTCTTTTAACTTCCACTTAGTTCCACTTAATTCCACACATCATTTCTAGTGAACTGATTTAGCTCTTCTTGCATGGCAATAATCCAGTCATTGTCTTGCAGAGCTTCATCCACAGTGGTTGGTTCAATTACTAACACCAATCCAAATAATGATGCTTCAGAGGATCTGAGGAAGGATCTTGTTCTAATAGGGTCATCCTTCTTTCCAATGATCACATTCTTTGGATGAGAAGCTTTGATTCTGGAAGATGATCCTCTAACAGTTGATTCTTCAGAAATGTTTAAATTGTTCATCTGAGAAGTCAAAGGAATTGCATCTGGCGTTGCTTCTGGTTCCTTCACTTGAGCTTTGTCTGCCTCTGAGCCTTCAGAGTCTGTGAAGACTACTTCTCTATCTGCAGAACTTTTAAACTGCTTTGGCTTTTTAATGCCAAGCTTATCATCAAATCTAACATGAATAGATTCTTCCACAATCTGTGTTTCAGTATTGTATACTATGTAGCCTTTAGAGCGTTCAGAATACCCAAGCATGAAACACTTTTGTGCTTTAGAATCAAACTTGTTCAGATTTTCTTTAGTATTCAACATATAGCAAATGCATCCAAAAGGATGAAAATAAGCAATGTTGGGCTTTCTGTTCCTCCACAATTCATAGGGAGTCTTTTCCAGAAGAGGTCTTACAGACACTCTGTTCTGAATGTAACATGCTGTGTTGATTGCTTCTGCCCAAAAGTGCTTTGCCAGATTAGTCTCATTGATCATGGTTCTGGCCATTTCTTGCAGAGTTCTATTTTTCCTCTCTACAACTCCATTCTGTTGTGGAGTTCTAGGACAGGAAAAATCATGAGCAATGACATTTTCATTAAAATATTTTTCAAAGTATTTGTTTTCAAATTCACCACCATGATCACTTCTGACTTTTATAATTTTGAAATCTTTTTCATTCTGGACTTGTTTACAGAAGTCAAAGAACACAGAATGTAACTCATCCTTATGTTTTAAGAACTTTACCCATGTCCATCTACTATAGTCATCAACAATGACTAATCCATACTTCTTGCCTCTGATGGATGCAGTTTTCACTGGTCCAAACAGATCAATATGAAGTAATTCTAATGGTCTGGAAGTAGAAACAACATTTTTTGATTTAAAAGATGATTTTGAAAACTTCCCTTTTTGACATGCTTCACAAAGAGCATCTGAGGTAAAATTCAACTTAGGAAGTTCTCTGACAAGATTAAGTCTATTAATCTGAGATATACGTCTCATATTAATATGCCCTAATCTTCTGTGTCAGACCCATTGCTCCTCATTAACAGACAAGAGGCATTTAACATTCTGAACCTTAAGTTCTGAAAGATTTATTTTATAAATATTGTTTTTCCTCTTTCCACTAAATAGGATTGAGCCATCCTTTTGACTAATAGCTTTACAACATTTTTGATTAAAGACTATGTCATAACCATTGTCACTTAATTGACTTATGGACAATAGATTATGCTTTAGTCCTTCTACAAGTAAAACATTAGTGATAGAGGGAAGGTTACCATTTCCATTAGTGTCAGATCCAATGATCTTGCCCTTCTGATTCCCTCCAAATTTCACGTCACCTCCAGATCTAAGCTCCAGACTTTGGAACATAGACCTTTCTCCCGTCATATGTCGCGAGCATCCAGAGTCCAGGTACCATGACTGGCGTCCTGATCTTGCTGCTAATAACATCTGCAACAGGAATTATTTTACTCTTAGGTACCCAGATCTTCTTGGGTCCTTTTGGGTTAGTTGTTCTGAAGGTTCATCTAAACTTCTGTTTTTCAACATAGGGTTTATTCTGACTAGCCTTAGATTTGAACACATGAATGTTCTTTTCAGAACGAGTATGTTCAATATCATTTAAGTGACCAAATTTAAAATTGGAATATAAAGGAGTCTTCTTGATGATAATTTTATCAACAGATTTTGGATTTAAATCAGATGAATATTTATTTCCAATTCCTTTTCTGTTATTTCTGCTAACTCCATAGATCATAGAAGCCATTTTGCTTCTGTCTATGCTTTTAGCAAGAAACTTCTGAAAGCTGTAGTCATACTTTTCCAAAATATTTTTGCATTCAGACTCAGTTTCAGAATCAGAGTTTTATTGAGCTAATTCAAAATCATTTTTCATTTTTAAGTTCTTTTCATTTAGCTCAGCCACTTCTGACTTGAGAATATTATTCTCAGATACAAGATTGCTTTGATGCTCCTTGTATTTTAGCTTAATATTGTTATAGCTCTTCAGAACCTCTGATAACACTTTGATAAGTTCATCTTTAGTGAGTTTAACTATTACCTCTTTAGCGTCAGAGTCAGATTCAGAACCTGAAATTCCTTCCTCCTGATCTTCTATGTCTGCCATCAATGCTACATTGGCACATTCTTCTTCTGTCTCAGATTCAGATTCATATGTATCTGAATCATCCCAGGTTGCCATTAGAACCTTCTTCTTCTTATCAAATTTTCTTTTAGGCTTTTCTTTCAGAAGCTTTGGACAATCATTTTTGTAATGCCCAGGTTCTTTACATTCGTAGCAGACAACCTCCTTTTTGCCAGATCTTCTGTGTCTAGAAGATTCCTTTCTTTAGTCAGGCTTCTTGAAGTTTCTAAACTTCTTTCTTTTATGCTTCCAGAGTTTGTTTATTCTTCTGGACAACATGGATAATTCATCTTCATCTTCAGATGAGGATTCTTCAGAGCTTTCCTATATTACCTGCAACACTTTAGCAGATTTATTAGATTTTAAGGCAAATGACTTACCTTTCTTCTGAGGCTCATCTTCCTCAAGTTCAATTCCATGGCTCCTTAATGAGCTGATTAGTTCTTCCAAGGAAATCTGGTTCAGATCTTTAGCCATTTTCAGCGCAGTCACCATAGGTCTCCATCTGGTAGGTAAGCTTCTGATGATCTTCTTCACGTGATCAGCAGTAGAGTAACCTTTATCCAGAACCTTTAGTCCAGTTGTAAGTATTTGAAATCTGGAGAACATGGCTTCAACAGATTCAGCTTCTTCCATCTTGAAAGCTTCATACTTCTAAATTAGAGCCAAAGCCTTTGTTTCCTTGACTTGAGAGTTTCCCTCATGAGTCATTTTCAAGGACTCAAACATATCAAATGCAGTTTCTCTATTTGTGATCTTTTCATACTCAGTGTGAGATATTACATTTAACAATATTGTTCTAGCCTTGTGGTGATTTCTAAATTCCTTCTTTTGGGATTCTGTCATAGATTTTCTATCTACTTTCTTGTCATTCCCATCAATGGGATGAACATATCCATCTATGACCAAATCCCACAAATCAGCATCATAACCAAGGAAAAAACTTTCAATCCTGTCTTTCCAATAATCAAATTTCTCCCCATCAAACATAGGGGGTTTAGTACTGATTCTGTCTCTTTCTTCATACTTGTTAGATGTTGAAACATCAACCATTATAAACAACCAAATATAAATATCAAAGTTTTTCTCACTGGATCTTTTCTGTCACTGTGAAGTGGTAGCACACACAGAACCGGAGCTCTGATGCCAACTGAAGGTGAGAAAATACTTAGAAGGGGGGTTGAATAAGCATGAAGATAAAACTTATAAGTAAAAACACAAGTATTTTTATCCTGGTTCGTTGAACTCAACTACTCCACTCCACCCTACCTAGAGTGATTTTCCTTTCTCAAACAAGGACTTAACCCACTATTTAATCAACTGATTATAATAGTAAGCACTAAGAACAACTGTTCAAAGTCTTCTCAAGAACTTCTGATCCCAACTGGATCTTCTTAAGGAACTATTACAATAAAATGTAAGATCAATACAAGTGTATGAATGCTTCTAACAAGCTTTATCACAACAGTGATATTTCACTTAATGTTAAGAACAAAAGAATAAACTCAGCAATAAGAATATTTTATGAGAGCTTGTAAGAGTTTCTTTTTGAGATTCGTTGGTAGTTGATCACTTTGAAGAAGATGATGAAGACTTGCTTTTATATGCACAGTAGTCCACAAAGTCTTGACATTGGAGGTTGTGTACTGAAAAGGCCTGAACCTTTTTGTCTTTATATCACATGACTTTTCCTTGAAGTAGAATGCACAGAGAAATGCTTTTGGTCTGTGTTCTAGTGTCAAGCATGAAAGAGGAAAGAGTCGTTGAGCTAAATCAATAGATATTACTTTGAATTCTACTTCAACAAGTATTTCTTTTCAGCAAAGTTGATCATCAGATTTTGCATGATCAGAGTCTTGGATACCCATCAGATTTTGCTGAATCAGAGTAAGACAGCAAGTGTGCTTTAGCGTGTAGTTCTCTCAGAGCAGAGTTTTATGAATCAGATCCTCAGTACATGTAGCGTGTAGTACTCTCAGAGTCTTCTGAAAAACTGTGCTTCTTAACTCTCATACAAAGTTCTTCAATGCTTCAGAGTCTTTATATCTTATTAGAATCTTCTGCTTCAGATTCTTCTGTAGCTTCTGCTTCATATTCTTCTGTAGCTTCTGCTTCAGATCCTTCTGTAGCTTCTGCTTTAGATCCTTCTGCAGACAGCGTTCAGATTCTTCTATAAGATGATTCTGACTCTTTAGAGCGTTCCACTGTTCCATGTTCAGATTAATTTTCTCTTGGAAGTATATATACTTTAATTATCTGCAGCAAATATTCATGAACCAATTTCAGAGTATATAATTCTTTAATACAAAATTTCATAAGAGTTATCATCAAAACATAAAGATATTACTAAGAAACAATTTGTGTTCTTACAATTACTCTATAGCAGAACGTCCCCCATGGTGTGATGAATGTAGTTTTCTCCATGTCTTCTGACGCCATCTTAATCTAGTTATAGTCGGAGAAGTCATCCATGAATGAAAATACAGAAAATTGAGCAGTATTGTCGACCAATACGTCAATATGAGGGAGTGGGAAATCGTCTTTAGGGCTCGCCTTATTCAAATCCCGATAATCCACACACATCCGCACCTTACCGTCTTTCTTCGGTACAGGTACTATGTTGGCGACCCATGGAGGGTAAGTAGTCACGGCCAAGAATCCGGCATCCAACTGCTTTTGGACCTCTTCTTTGATTTTAACGGCCATGTCTGGTCGTGTCCTTCTAAGCTTCTGCTTAATTTGAGGACAATCTTCGCGCAATGGCAAGTGATGAACCACTATGTCAGTGTCAAGTCCGGGCATATCTTCATAAGACCAAGCAAAGATATCACTATACTCTCAAAGCATCTCGATCAGTCTTTGCTTGATGTCACTCTGTAACGCAACCCATACTCTGACATTTCTGACCACTTCTTTAGACCCCAGATTAACAATCTCGATAACTTCCTCATAAGGTAGAATGATCTTGTCTTCTTGTTTCAATAGTTGAACCAACTCTTCCGGAAGATCTTCATCCTCATCAATCTCTTCTTCAGCTTGATATATCAGGCAATCAAAGTCGAAGTAAGTCATGGAAGGTCCTGAATTGGTGTCATTGTAGTGCAAATCCTGCAAGGAAAATGGTTAATCATAAAAACAATGTGCAAGGCAGCACAAACCACTTCGCCATTTTATTGTTTAAACAAAGCAAAACAAGAATAACAGAGATCGCAAAATTTGAATGCAAAGAAAACGCCCTTTGATTATTGATAAAATGCCCATGCATAAGCAAACAAGGCCCTGACAATAAAACCTTTATGCCCCGGGTAGGACATAAGGTTGTACAATAATTGGAAAAAGCAAATCATTACTCTTTACTGGTCACTTGGATGAAATCCTGGATGGACCAATTGCTAAGGCTCTGCCCTGGCTTGCACGGCTAGATCCACGCATCCATATCACAATCACTGTCTCCTTCCCCGTCGGACACAACATGACTTGTTCAAATATGACTCCACCATTAGTGAACTGAATCGGCCCCTTGTAACGTGGCGCACTCTGAGAGGATGAAGCAGAGGAGGGATGATACCCCAAGCCAAACTTTTCTTGCTTGTTGGGAATGTTCAGCACCTGCCCCCATCCTTGAGCTGAACCTGTATGTACCACCGCTTGAGCCTCTTTGAAAGAAGATAGAGCCACTTCAGGTGCTTTGCTTGAGGTAGGAACCGAATCCTTAACTTTGACAGTTTCGAATGCTTGGCACAACGTCTCGTGAATCTCACCGTCCACTTCTACATACTGAAAAGACGACAGATGGCTGACCATAATGTCTTCTTCCCCGCAGACCGTAACGATGCTGCCACCCACAGCGTACTTCAATTTCTGATGCAGCGTAGAGGTCACAGCTCCCGCTAAATGGATCCAGGGGTCAGCCTAGCAAGTAGCTGTAGGTGGGCTGGATATCCATGATATAAAATACTGCATCGAAGGTTTCTGGCCCCACCTGGATGGGCAACGTTACTTCTCCGAACACGAACCGCTTGGTCCCATCAAAAGCCCTCACCACTAGATCACTGGGTGTACACAACAACCCACGAGTGTCCAACTTCATAAGCGCTTTCTTTGGCAATACATTTAAGGAAGACCCGATATCCACAAGCACGTGCGACATAACAGTTCCCCGACATTCTAGCGATATGTGCAGCGCATTGTTATGGTTCCTTCCCTTAGGCGTCAAGTCACGATCAGTGAAGCCCAAACAATTGCCAACATTGACATGTGCAACCACCCGCCGAGCTGGTTGACAAAAATTTCTTGAGGTACATACGTTGCGTTCAAGATCTTCAACAAGGAGTTGCGATGTGCTTCGGAGCAAAGCAACAAGTTCAGTATAGAGATATTTGAAGGCGTCTGTTGTAGGTGGTCAACTACCTTATAGCCGCTCTTCTTGATTAATCTCATGAACTCTTCAGCATCCCTTACCAGCAAGTCTTTTTCTACCTCCTGAGAGGTTTCTTCAACGACTGCTTTGTCTTTACCCTTATCCACCCGGTCGGACCTGACTTCAGGCGGCGAGAACACCCTCCCACTACGGGTGATGCCCCGTGATTCAACCAAGTTATCTACAGACCCTACCAGTGGGTATTTCAAGTCCATCTTCTACCAGTTGCAGTAAACCTCTGCTCCATGATTCCATGGGACAGCATTGGTACTTTCGAATGGTAGGGGGCCAGCTTTAGTTATAGTAATCATGGGTGGCCTGGGAGCAGAAATGGTGACGGTCTTATATGGGATGGTGATTGTAGCAATTTCATCATTCTGCTTGGTCAACACTTCTTTAGACTTGTTTTCAATCTTCCGATCAAATTGTAGGACCCTTTCGTCAACCAGACTCTGAATACCGGTCTTCAACTGATCACAATCGTCCAGACGGCTTGCACACTCAATACAGAACTCCCCGCAACCTGGGAATACACCCTTTTTCAACAACTTGGCTTTGACAAAACTCAGTGGTGTCTTTAGATCATCGACCTTCTTCACTAAATTCAAGTCCTCATCTTTGATAATTGCGTTAACCCCAGTCTGTCTGTGGTTAGGCATTGGGTTTTGAATGACATTCGGCACGTCGTCAGAGAAATTGATTGCTTTGCTATCCAGCAGGTCCTGGACCTTGTGCTGAAGGCTTTACAATCTTCAATGGTGTGACCGGGTTCCCCGGAATGGAACTCGCAGTGAGCGTTCGTATTGTAACCGGGTGGAGGTGGTCCGGTTAGTGGAGCCAGCGTCCTCTTCTGAACAAGTTGCAATTGCAGTAGCACTTGAAGTAGCTGAGAATATGGCATTGGCGGCGTCTCAAGCCGTCTATTCGCTGGTCGGACTGGATACTTTCTATACCCCTGCTGATTTTGATTTTGCAGTTGTTGTTGCTGCTGTGGAGTTATAGGGATAATAATACTAGCGACCCTTTGTTGCTGATGGTTCTGTGTCGGCTTTCTGTTCCTTCAGGAAACGGATACAGAGTTGGCTTCACCCTCTCTCTTCTTTCCTCCAAAAAATTTCTTCCCTCCAACTGATGAACCTTCACCGGCCTGGATCCTTCCCAGCTTAATCTCGTTCTCAACATGCTCACCAGTGATGATTAGGTCAGAGAAGCTCCCTGACATGCTGTTGATTAGATTTTCATAAAAAAACTCCCGGCAGTGTTGCCACAAACATGTCTACCAGTTCACGTTCAACCATAGGCGGTTGTACTCTGCCTGCCAATTCACGCTAGTGTTGCGCGTATTCCTTAAAGCATTCCCCACTCTTCTGTGATAGATTTTGTAGCTGGACCCGGTTGGGAGCCAGGTCACTATTGTACTGGTAATGTCTAACGAACGCTTCTGCAAGATCCTTCCAGCTACGTACACTCACAGGCTCCAAGCCCATGTACCATTCAAGTGAAGGTCCTGACAGACTATCTTGAAAGAAGTGCATCAGTAGCTTCTCGTCGTCGGAGTACGCCGACATCTTCCTGTAATAAGATCTCAAGTGAACACGAGGATAGGTGGTGCCCTTGTATTTATCAAAGTATGACACTTTGAATTTCACTGGTATCTTGAGGTCAGGGATCAGCCCCAAGTTGGCCATATCAAGCCCCATAGAGTTCAGATTCTCAAGACTCTTCATCTTATCCTCAAGTGCTTTGAATCTCTGGCGAGCCTCAGAAGGTAGCTCAGCCTCATCACCTCTCATTGAGAATACGTCATCTTGATGATCCTCGTTCCAGGGTTGATGAACATTTCCATGGACAATTCCCACAGCTTCAGGTCCATGGAAGTTTCCATTTCCAGTGTTACCAACATTAACTCCGGCGTTATTACCACTTGTGCCGATATTACCAATAGTAGCTCCGATGTTTCCATTACCAGCCTCGGCATTGCCAGTACCTAATCCAGCATTCCCATTGCTTTCAATGTTGGGAATGATCACAGTCGGTCCAGAATTGTCAGCCCGGGGAGTCTTCACATGAGGAGGGTTGGTAGTTTCACCTCCGTGCAAAACCTCATTGGTGTCAACGCGTGCAATCAAGGGCTGCACGAGGGTTCTGAGTTGCTCTTGTCCACTGGCAACCACCTGCATGATGTCTATGAACTGGGACATCCTCTCCCTAAACTCTTGCATTTCAGCCTGAACTTGTTCCATAGCTCTGAGTTGATTGGCTCGGGTGGAGTAACGGTGAATCGGTCTGCAGTCAATCCTGAAACACACCTTCGAAAGAAAACACAAGGGTCAGATAAACACGTCCAAGGTACCTGTTATGCAAGATGATATGCAAATGCAAACATGTGTCTGTGCTTTAGGAGAGATTCCCCCCGATTCTAGTTCCAGAATAACAGCGAGACAAATAAGAAGCCAATTACGGAGACGAAACAACATCTGATATATAAAGAGCCCACATAGGCAACATACAAAAGTGACTGAGTACAACTGAATCAACGGTAACAGATTGACCCCAACCAACAAGCCTGGTGATGGTCAACAATATAACAGTGAATGAAAGCTACAAAAGAATACAAAAGAAATCAAGTGCGGCAGCGGGCACGGAAATCCTCCAATAGTTCCTTTGTCTCGGGGTGATCAGGCCTGGTGAGCAATCCTCGAATAAGCAGCTCTCTGTGTCTGACGGTGCTCTGGATATCTTCAACAAAGTCTTCCCAGGCTCCCTCTCCGAAGCAACCTTCCAAATTGCGTCTCTTGGAATCATCCCTCAGTTTGCACTCCTTCAGGTTTGCCATAGCTTCTTTTAACTTGCACTCAGCGTTATGCCTGAGTGATACTTCAGCTTCAATCTTCTCGTTCTTGGCCTCGAGCTGAATCGTCAATTTGGCGATCTGCTGTTTTAGCTTCACTTCTCGCTCCTTGTGATTGGTTAGAGTAGTGTTCCACAATGCCTCGAATTTAGAGATCTTTAGATATGCCCTGTCCAAGTCTTGCTTCTTGGTGGCGAGAACATTATTAACAGCCTTGAAGTCTAACCCCAGACGCTCTCGAGCATCGGTCTCTTTGGTTAAGCTGGTACTTAAATGGTTTATCAACTCGGTTTGCTTCTTGCAGGAGTACACAGCTTTACTCCTCTCGCTTCGGAGTTGAGCAATTTCTTTCTTTAGCTCTTCGTTGGCTTTCCTTAACTCTTCTTTTTCTTGTAGCACCTGGTTGTATTTCTGAATGTCGACCGTAGTGGGCTTCTTGATCGCAGGAGGATATAATAGTCTACTAGCAGGATAAGGCATTAGAAACTTCGTGGCTCGCTCATGAATCCAAACTAGGTATAGATCATAGGCTTTGTTATTGCTCTTCCCCAACATTGCTTTACCTTTCCTGTGAAGATTTTTCCAAGCATGCTCAAGCTTAACCAATGCATCACCATCCAACAGCCCGGTGAGATACAGAGATTCCTGTATCTCGTCTTCTTTGAGAGCCTCCTTCAATGCATAATCGAACTGCCTGATCAACAATGACGGGTTGTAATTGATACACCCTTTTCTCCCGATCAGAGGAACATTGGGAAAACCACTGCAGCTATAGACGAGTTTTGTACCCCACATATCCCTGTCGAACCAAATGATATTCTCTGCAGTTAAACCCATTAGACGCTCAGACCAATCTAAAGTGCCCACAGAAGAGACAAAGGGACCCTCTTTAGGCATGTGGTTGGCAAACCATTTGTATAGCAAGGGAACACAACAAGACACAATCTTCCCTCTCTGGTTCTCGTTCTTATAATGGATAGAGTGGTAGACGTCTCCAAGAAGAGTGGGTACTGGATTCCCTGAGGCGAGAATATGGAAAGCATCTACATCCACAAAGTCTGGCAAGTTAGGAAATAGTATGGTACCATATATGCAAAGAGCTAAAATGGCGTTGAACACGATCCAACAGCCCTCCTTGGCAAACTCCTGAGCCTTCTCCACTAGGAAAGATAGGGGAAAACCATACATCCCATTCCTTTAAATCACTCCTCCTTTCAACTCAGACTCATCTAAGTGTAAAGCAGCGACAATATTGGCTAGATTAGGCTTAGTGTCAACATGATGGTAAGGCATTTGATCCTTGATGGGAATGCCTAGCAAGTCTGAGTATTCTTCTAGAGTGGGTGCTAGAACATAATCTGGAAACACAAAGCATCTCAACGGAGCATCATAAAACTGTAGCAGAGTATACAAGCCACGGATCTCGTGTGCGATAGGCTTTCAAACAAATCTCAACAACCTCCCATATGATTTCCTAAAGTCTTCTATTACTGAACCATCAACCAGGGCAATCAACTTCAGTATGGGACTAATGTCTGGAGTGGGAAATCTGTATGCTATTATCCTCTTCAAAGTCTCCATATCAGAAATACAGAACAAGACCACTAGAATCGGGGAGAGATACGCACCTGCAACACAGACACACGTTAATGAAATGCAACATGAAAATGCAAGGATGCAAATGCTAAGGATGCAAGCAGGAGATCAAGATTGTTGTGCTGTTGAGTGAGAAGGACCAAGATTCTTCTTCAACAATAACATAGCACTGCTATGATGATAGGACCCTCTGTTACCAACACATCAGATTCAAACTGTAGAGAAAACCGGGTAGTCCGAAGGTAAAGGTTTCCTGCATAACCCCAGTCCCACTCACAGGCATGGACCTAATCCACTGATAAAGGTACGACATCCTATGTGTTCCTCAGCGTCACAGACTTTCAAGAAATGATGATACGTTCACCATTTTTGGTTTGGCATCATCACCCCCTGAAGAGGTCTCACTTAGCTGAGTCACAAATGATCGGTCCCCAGAGTCGACAATCCTCAGATCCAAAATCAATTCCAATCCTAAAGACCAAAAAAGAAATTATCAAAGAGGATCTCGTCTGAGTGTGAATTTCATGGGAACTGGTGTTTGCTAAGCAAACAGGTCCTCCACTAATCTCCACTCTAATGTTATGTTTGCTCTCAAGCTTGGGTCTGGCTTTTCACTCATCAGAACTTCCCTCCCACACAACAACACAATAATAATAATGCTAAAAATAAAATGCGGGAAAGTAAAGTGCGGAAATAAATAAAGTACAACACGCAAGTACAAAACCCAAAAAGATAACCAAACAAGCGCTAGGATTGACTCGCATAGGGAACCAGAGTCCCCAGCAGAGTCCCCAGCTTTCGCAACTGCGAAAAACAACCGGCGGAAAACAGAAGAGTCGCCACCTTTCGTTATTTATCCTAAAGAGAGGGAAAGGAAACGATCGGAAAAACCTAACGAAAAAGGGAAAGACAAGGTCATCGCAACCAAGTCCTGGGTTCGGGAGTCGGTTATACAAGGGGAAGGTATTAGCACCCCTCACGTCCATCGTACTCGATGGGATCCATGCTTGTTTGTTATCTAAAAGGGTGATTAATCTATCTACGCTACAGGTCTCAGGGGCGAAAGAAAAGAAAAGAGAAGTGACTCGGCAGAGCATCACAGCTCTGTGCCTACGTACTCCCTCGTGCAATGGGAAAGTCAGAGTCAACGTAGTTCGGCTAACTACGGGAGAGAAGGGGGAAGGTTGCTCACCAAGATATCACATCTTGTGCCTACAAACTTTCATCTGGCATGAAAGATCAGAGCGAACGTAGTTCGGGCGGACACGAAACCACAGGTTGATTAAGTGTTTTTTTTCCGAATAGGGTTAAACATTTGTTCCCGCAGTTAGGGACAAAGCCTGTTTGCGGTAGAACCGAAGCTTAACAACACTTTTATCTGAAAAAAGAAGATTGATTAATCCCGAAGGAAAAAGGTTTGAATTTGTTTTGTGTTTTTTAGAGAAGAAGTGTTTTGAATTTGAGTGTTTATAATGTATGTTGTACTAAAGTCTAGAACCTAGGACCGAATGCGTCGCATATCGTCCTAAGGATGTATACTAAACACTCTAGGTAATTGAGGAGAAGCCCCTCAATCAACATTTCCCAAGTATAAGGCTCATGGCACAATATCCATCATCTATATTAAGTGTGTTATGATTGTATGAAGATGAGAAGAGAAGACGCACGGAAGGTCCAAGGGAAACTCGACCATAACGTTGTCATGCAAAGTGGTCCTAAAGTTCGGATGAAAAGGGGAACATCTACCCTAATGTTAGCATACTGGATTGAACGCCTAATGTCTCTCCTACTCCCATCCTAAACGGAGGGACTAGGAATCCTATGGGGATCATGGAAAGAAAGCACAAGAAGAACAAAGGAAGAATCAATCACAAGTAGAGAAATGCAAACATGAAAAATGCGCAATTAGAATGGTGGGAGGGAGGAAAAATGTGTGGGGCAGCAGCCACCACAAGTGCGTCTCGACCTCAACAACGATGCAAGAATGATGCAAACATGTGGAGAAAGCGAGAAATGAAAGCAACTAAACATGCAAACGAAACTCGATTCGAACCACATACACAAGCATGCAAACAATTGAAAAATGATCATACATATCAACAACATCATGATTAATCAACCACAAACAGAGGCAAACAACCAAAACAATTCAATTCTAATGCATCACACTGATCTATGATGATTCGAATCGAACCGGTATGCGAACATGCAAACAAAACAGCAAACAAGGCATTCTAGCACAGTGTTAATCGGTTAACCCCTGGGGTTAACCTGTGTAAAACAAGTGAAAATCTGGAAATTCGTAGGTGTTAATCGGTTAACACCAGGCGTTAACCAGTTAACACCCTGATATCTTTGAAAATTTTCAATATTTGAATTGGTTAACCGGTTAACATTGTACCAGAAGTGAAAAACAGCAACAGAAAAAGCACTTAATGCACAAAATCACTTAATCAAGTGATCCAACAGATCAGCTTATCAAATAAGCACGAAATTACACCTGGAAATAGAAAACCAATAGACATGCAAACATGTCTACACAGCACAATCGCAATTCACACGGATCGAAATCCACCAAAATTCAATCGAATATGAAAATCATCATGGAAATGCAAATAAGCTCAAAAATGTTATGGATCTAGAATCTCCAACCTTCGAAGCAGAGATTTGCTCCGGTTAGTGTTGATCTTGCTGTAATTGAATAGTTCAAACGCTAGAAATCCGGAAAACTTCGAGATCCAAGCCAATTGTGGTTGTACGAACGAAGATCCACCAAATTCGAGTCGAAACGCTTCGAATAATCACTTCCAACTCAAGCTCTAAAATCATATCTCAATTTGCACGAAAATGGATGATGAAAATTGATCCAAAGATGAGGATGGATGAAGGTTTATGCTCAAGAATCCATTGATTTCAATGAAAAATCAATGAATCCTAATCAAAAAGAGCTTTGAGTGTGGGTTTTGGAAATGGAGAAGTTGAGAGAATTTGAGAGAATTCTAATCAATTCTGAAAAATGAATGTGAGAAATGAGAATTGGCTCCCTTTGGTTTGGAGTAGATCACTTAAATACCATCTAGGTTTGGATCCCAAAGGTGGGGTTTGTACTTTAGATTGGAAAGTTGGTTTGGAGCTAGGCATGGGAATTTGGAGGGAAAATTGAAATAACCAATTTTCAAGAACATTCTAGATCCTTCTTTTGGTAAAAGTGAATTTCAAGGTGATCAAATTCGGACCCCAAGTGCAATTGGCTTACAAACTCACGTACAGGGCAAAATCTGCTATGGTTAACCGGTTAACCATATGCGTTAACCGGTTAACACTGTTAAAATTCCAAATTTGAGCTGATTCTCCTTTGGTTAATCATTTAACCATATGTGTTAACCGATTAACACCTTTAAAAATTTGAATTTGGCGTCTTTCAGAGGGAAACTTGCTCGTTTGCCTGTTTCTCGCCGCTTTGAGCTCTGCTAAGCTATTGACAGTTGCTCTTGAATACTGTGACTATGATAATGCTGGATATAGACTGAATGTTGTCTTTTGATATGAGCATAACCTGCAAAATAAAATCGGCTGCTCGACCGCTGGGCAAAATAAATGTCGTTCTGATGCTCGCTGCTCAGTTGCTTGCACGAGGATGAAACCTGAGCCACAGGAACCTTGATCCCCTGCCTCGAGAACCAATGCTATGTAAAATGCTGATGTAATATGAAATGCAATGAAACATAAGCTAGGTAAAGAAATAGGTTGGGCAAATTTTGGGGTGCAACAACAAGTGTGTTGGATGTCATGCTGCATGTTATGACTTCAAGCGTATGACATCAGGGCGCGTGTTTAGGTTTACTTTTATGTTTCAAGAGGAAACTCAGGCTATACTTCAGGAAACCTGTTATGACTTCTTAGTTATCTCAGGAAAGATTCTAGTCAAGGCTGGGCATAACATGAAGCAGCTGTTACCTAATTTGATAGCACCTTGAATTATGGAAAGTGGTTTAACTTGGTTAAACCTAATGTTTGTTACTTTTGACCAGCCCAAGCCCAGTTTGCATTACTATTTAAAGAGGAGTAGAAGCAAGGGAGATCAAGCACTCACAACAAGAAAAACTTGAGTGTAGAATTAAGGTTTAGGATTTTGAGAGTCCATTGTGTGTGTCTTTGTAAGTCACCCTTTGTATCTTTGGATACATTGTGATAGACATATTTGTGAGTGAAGAAGTCTGACTACATCAGTTATTCTTCACGTGTGTATTGTGTCTTAGGAATACTCGTGAGCTAATCAATTGTCTGTTGTATGATTGCATTGGTTAGTATTGTTGAGTTGTGTGTCACTCTAAGCTTTTAAGCAAGAGTGTTGTGTTCTTGATTAAAGTTGTGAAGCAAGAATGTTGTGTTCTTGATTGAAGCTGTGAAACAAGATCAAGTGGTGTAACTTTGAAGAGTGTCTTCTAAAGTCTGTTTTTCGTAATGAGTTGATTATCACTGTGGTGATTGAGGGGGAGTGAGCGGGGTCTCTTGTCTAGTGGATTATAGGAAGAAATTGCATTGGGTAAAGATTAAGTGAGGAGTTGTAAACGGGGGAGTTTAGCTCTGAATTGATTCTGCTAGTAGTGAATTTCCTTCCTGGCTTGGTAGCCCCCAGATGTAGGTGAGGTTGCACCGAACTGGGTAAATAATTCATTATGTTATTTATCTTTCAGCATTTACAATTCTGCACAATTTAAATGGTTAGATAAATAGTTTGTCTGTCTGCTGATGTTACAACAGACGCCATGACATTGGTCATGACATTGGTACAATTTAAAGTAATTTAAATTGGTCATGGTCTGTCCTCGTCCTTGTTTCATCAGAGATCAATGTTCTTTGCATATCTTAGGACATATGAGATCTGCATACCAGAATTTAAATTGGTATCAAAGCAGGCATCCTGTCTGTTCTGGATGAGATCTTGGGAGATGCTTTCTGGTGGTTTAAACAAGGAGAAGGTGTAGCTGATTTGCTGATCTTGCTAAATGTTTGAGCTACTGCTTATGGAGTTTAGGAGAAGTGTGTGTTCACTCTTGCTGATGAAGGATTCTGTGTATCTACTGTTGTGCCCTCTGATATAGGAGCTCCAATGACCTGTTGAATGTTCTGACATCTTGTTTAGGGCATGTTGAAGATGTTCTTTTGGTGGTTCCGCTGCATATTTGTCTGATGAAAGAAATCTGGTAGCCCTGAGAGAGTATTGTGCATATTGTATATAATGCGATATATGGCTATGGCAGGTTGTTGAAGGCTGTGTTAGAGAAGATAGCGGGAGGTGATTTATTTTCACCACTCATGACTTGCAGGGATTCTATCAGCAGAGGAAATCATAGGGAGGTTGAGTCAAGGATGTCATCCCTGATGTTTCAACATTAAAAGATCCTTTAACTAATGAATACTTTTGATGGTTTATCAAGTAGATGATCCTAGAAGGATTCTTTATAAGGATTTAAGATCTATTTCTAGTTGAGATATTCTCAAATATTTAATGGATTATCCTTAGTTGATGATCAAGTTGTCTCATCAGTTGAAGCATAAGTATCAGACCCTTGATCTGGTTGAGGATACGATGTTCAACCAGATGTTGAGACATTCCACCAGCAGAGATTGTGTAGAATTCTGTTGATTCAATAAGTGAATCACTAGATCAAAGGAGATATAGCTGATGATCTTGGTACCATACGCATGTGTGGTAGGACCTGTATTTATTCTAGTAAGTTTCCTGGCAAGAAACTAAGGCTAGAATGTTGTGCTGGTGCAAGTGAAGATGAAGACATTTTTCCTGGATCAGTTTATTGGAGTGAAGTAGGTGTGTTCTAGTCTCTACTAGAAGCATATGATATTTATCTAAAAAGTTTACTGGCAAGAAACTTGTCTAGAATATGGTGCTGGTGATAACACTGCTTGGATCAGTTTATTTCTGATCTAAGTACATAGGAGCATGTGACTTTGCTCATCTTGGAGGTCAAGGATAAGTGGCAGTTATCTCAGACTTTCTGAAGAAGTCTCTACTTAAGGAAAGCTGGATTCCTTTTGTAAAGATTTTTGTGATCCTTCCTCTCTGAAGAATTAAGCCTTGGCATGGTTGGGTTCTCTAAAGAGGAGTGTTCTGGGGCAAATACATTTCAAAGGTAGCTATTGCAGAATAGAGGTTGTCTACTCAAACCTGAGAACATGGAACTCTTTTTCTGTTATATGGAGAAGGTTATTCTAAGTGGCAGAATGAAAGCCTGAACTCTCCAGCAGGATGTCTTATCAGATGTTGTAACATCAAGCAAACTTCAGGGCATTAATTGATGTTGTGGCACATCATTGTAAGATAGGTTGATCTTCTCGGGTATAAATGGAATTGATACTATCTCATGCAGTTTACAAGAGCTGTGTGAAAGAGTAGATGTTACAGGACCAAGTCTTGGTGTATCCAAGTTGCCTTGGAGCAAGTAGGATATGAAGATCAAGCTTGCTTAGATGTTCTAGAGCTCTGAAAGAAGTTGAGATAACCAAACTGTGGCATTTGGTTGGTCTCTAATGTGATTCCAAGCAGAGAGCTTGGAATTAATTACTCTTGTGCAGAAGGGTAGTTGGTTGATGATCAAAGGAGGGTCTGGTTCTGTTCACATATTGGTGCTTGTGGTAGAAGCCCTAAGTTTTTTATGGAAGATTACCTTCTTTTGGAGAGGTATTTGATCAAGCTGGTGGAGCTGTGTTCTCTGAAGATCTTCAGTTGGACTACTAGGCAGTAGTAAGTCTAGTTGTGGGCATATAAAGAACAAGGGGATGATGTGTCTGTGATATGTATCATCTGGTTTGGTTCTACTTGGAGAAGGACTTGAAGATCTGGTGTGGAACTTGTTATTCACAGTCTGACTAAGAAGTACTCTATCTTGTCATACGGGAGAATGATGAGGTAAAGGGACTGTCTTGGAGTATGATGTGAGAGTATTGTACAAGACTGGAGTGGCTCATTGCATGAAAATCTGGACTTATGAGTGAATATTCACTAGTTGAACCAGAAATGTTCTTACTTATCATATGGGAGAATGATGAAGAAAGAATGTCTTGGATTATGGGGTGTCTATCTTGCTCTCTGACTCAGGCCAAAAGTCTTATGGAGAAGTGGTAACTCTAGTAAGAAGTGAAGCAATTTGGTACCTTCTCACTGTATGAGCATGGAGTTGGTCTTGAGATATAATATGGTGATCTTGGAGCAGCTTTTATAGAAGATAGGGGGAGAGTTTTTGTCTGATGGGTGGACTAGTTACCTATGGTTCAAGTAGTAAGTGAATGCGTTCAGCAGGTGTGTTGAATAAGGAGTGAGCTCTTGAAGACATGAAGATGAGTCTTATATTTTCCATTCACGTGCTTCTGGAAATAGAGCACTAGTTATCCTTGATATGGGGAGGTATACTTCTATCTAGGATATGTTGTTGTGATAGTACAATTATTTCTCAAGATTGTTTGTGGTTTCGAGCAGTTTGTGAGTGTATGCCTCTAGGAGGATGGAATATCATACCAGATGTTGTGACATTGTGTTACTGTTCTAGTTCATGATGAAATTGACAATATTTATGTTCTTGGCTCTGTCATTGGGTGTCTATAGATCAAATCAGACGTGTATAAGCTTTGTTGGGAGTGAGCATTATAATTTGGCTTCCACATAAGGGATTTTTGGTCAGCAGGTTTTTGGGCCTCTATCCAAGTGCTTTCTCTTGTATTTGTATGGCTGGCATCATTAGCTTTGATTCTGTGCACATGTGTGGTTTATGAATCAAGGGGTGTAAAGCTGCTTGTGTGAAGATGATGAATTGATTCTTCATGTGTTTGGGTTCTCTCTTTTAGGGGGAGTGCTGATTATGCATGACAGGGGGAGTTGTGTACCTGTCTGATGTGTAGCAGCATTACTTGTGTTGGTTTGAACTAGGACTATGCTTACTCCTTATAAATGACCTAGGAAACAACATTGGTTTTTTTCTGGGAGAATTTATTTTTCTCTACAGAATATTTTTGTGTCTCAAATTGGGGATTTAAAACCAATTGCTACTTGGCAAGTATTTAATTGGTTATCCTTTAATTGGTGATGTCAAAAGTGTCACTTTTGAAGGTGCAGCTTCAGACAAGGCAAGAACTCAAGATTCAAGACTGATTCAGGGTGTACTCTCAAGGAGCTATGGTTCAGGACTGATTTTACACTGGCTGAGTGAGTTCAGCAAGGAGGTTAAGTCATTGTCCATAATTATTGGTGCAATATTTTTATTAGAGATCAAGAAATGTTAGACTTGGACACCATGTGCAGTATGAAAACTGAGTAGTATGTACATTTACTCCAATTTTTGTTAATTTTTGACTAAACCAAGGGTGACTAAAGTGTTGGTATCTACTGTACTTATCTACTGTTGCTGACCTGATGTTTGTTTGGTTGTTTTAGCCAAAATTTTCCAAAGGGGGAGATTGTTAGTTCCATAATTCTATGATTGTCCATGGTTCTATGATTGGCTAAATTTTGGTAAAACATGAGTCTGCACTGATGTTAAGCAGGATGTTATAACATCTCCATCTGCTATGGTGACAGAACTGTTGTGGTGTGTTTTAATCTGAATGTCATGCTGAATGTCATGACATCCATCTACTGTCATGTGTTTTAAACAGCATGTCATTACTAATGTCATGACATCGCTGTCTGGTACAGCAGGAGCCAGCAACAGCTGATGACAATACTGCTGTCATGTGTTTTAAACAAGATGTCATTACCAATGTCATGACATCGCTGTCTGGTGCAGCAGGATCCAGAAGGAGCTGATGATAGTACTGTTGTCATGTGTTTTAAACAGGATGTCATTACCAATGTCATGACATCGCTGTCTAGTGCAGCAAGAGCCAGCAGGAGCTGATGACAGAACTGCTGTCATGGATGTCATACTAAATGTCATGACATCGCTGTCTGGTACAACAGGTGCTGCTATTGTATATCTCTTGACAAAGGTGTTTTGTTTTGATGAGATCCTGTTGGATATATCTCATCAAGTGTGTGCAGGTCAAAGATATTCACAACATGAAAATGCAGATTTAATTGGTGTTCATAAAAAGGATCTTTGAGACTTTTTAGGAAACTATAATATGCTTGTTTCTACTGTTGTGAAGAAGACTCTGCAGGAGTGTTCAGCAGGGTGAGTTTGGCCAGCTAAGAACAAGTGTGTTGGATGTCATGATGGATGTTATGACTTCAAGCGTATGACATCAGGGCGCGTATTTAGGTTTACTGTTATGTTGCAAGAGGAAACTCGGGTTATACTTCTGGAAACCTGTTATGACTCCTTAGTTATCTCAGGAGAGATTCTAGTCAGGGCTGGGCATAACATGAAGCAGTTGTGACCTAATTTGACAACACCTTGAATTATGGAAAGTGGTTTAACTTGGTTAAACCTAATGTTTGTTACTTTTGACCAGCCCAAGCCCAGTCTACATTACTATTTAAGGAGGAGCAGAAGCAAGGGAGATCAAGCACTCACAACAAGAAAAACTTGAGTGTAGAATTAAGGTTTAGGATTTTGAGAGTCCATTGTGTGTGTCTTTGTAAGTCACCCTTTGTATCTTTGGATACATTGTGGTAGACGTATTTGTGAATGGAGAAGTCTAACTACATCAGTTATTCTTCACGTGTGTATTGTGTCTTAGGAATACTTGTGAGCCAAGCAATTGTCTGTTGTATGATTGCATTAGTTAGTATTGTTGAGCTATGTGTCACTCTAAGCTTTTAAGCAAGAGTGTTGTGTTCTTGATTGAAGCTGTGAAGCAAGAGTGTTGTGTTCTTGATTGAAACTGTAAAGCAAGATCAAGTGGTGTTACTTTGAAGAGTGTCTTCTAAAGTTTGTCTTTTGTAATGAGTTGATTATCATTGCGGTGGGAGTGGACAAGAATGTGGTGTGTCTTATGCTCTCAGAGTGCAAAAAATCTTACTCATTTGTTTTTTAACTGTTAGATATCTTTGAAGGTATTGGATTTGGTGGGAGTATGGACAAGAATGTTTTTTTTTTCCATGATGACATACTTTTCATCTACTTTCTGATGAAAAATATCTGGGTAAATCCGCGTTAGACCATCTTTAACCATCTGAAGAACTCTGTTAATATCTCTAAAACTTATCATAAGTCTTTCATACCTTATGGAAGGGTTAAATCTGAACTTTTCTATTAAGCTGAAATCATTGGTTTGGCTAAGAGGCTTGGACCGGATGTTGCGACTGTTGAAGAAAGATATGAATTAGTTATAAGTTTGTTGGATTAGTAATCTTTTCTGCTGGATGGATATGTGGTGTTTGGGCCCTTTTGAGTCTTATGGCTTCTGTGTTTGTAGGGTGTCTTTGGTTGTTGGGATTTTCTGATGCTTTGGTTATTATAGTTTTGTTGTTATCTGTTTAAGTAGTTATGGTTGTATTGCTTTCCCTTGTTGTTCCTCTACCATGTCTTTCTTGTACTCCCTCTATCATTTGAATGAAGTTTTCGATTCTTTTCTTTATTCTTCTATCTTTTGGTTATTATTCCTTTTTAATTTTTGACAAAGGGGGAGAACGTGATATATGATTTTGATATACTTAGTCTCAAAATATTATAACCCAAATATGTTCTAATGTGTTTACTAATAACCATGCTTGATGTTTATTTCAAGAACTTGTGAAATTTCACTGATTTTCTAGACAGGTTACTGTGGAAGAAGTTTTCTTTTGACAAAAATAAAACATGACTAGAATGCATGAAGTCTGCTCTGATGTGCCTGCTTTAACTCAATACATTCTTTAGAAACTGAGCATTATCTGATAAGATGCCAACATGTGCTCTGATACCTCGAGTTTCTCAGAAGTTGAGAACTTTCTGAAAGATTGACAAATCTGCTTTATAACGCACATCATTCAGAAGTTATGGACCTTCCGAAGATTCTATCAAAGCAGGGTTACCTAAGCAACATGATTTTTTTGCACCCTCTGGTGGCATGTGTCGCTTGCGCGAAAATAAGGTGCCGGCATGACAGAAGAGTCGCCACCTTTCGTTATTTATCCCTCAGAGCGGGAAAGGAAACGATCGAAAAAACCTGACGAAAGAGGGTAAGACAAGGTCATCGCAACCATTGTCTGGGTTCGGGAGTCGGTTACGCAAGGGGAAGGTATTAGCACCCCTCACGTCCGTCGTACTCGACGGGATCCTCGCTTGTTTGTTTACTTGGACGGGTTGGTTTTATTCTATCTACCTATCAAGGCTAGCTGAAAGAGAAAAGAAAAATGACTCGGCAAAGCGTCACACTTTATGCCTACGTATTCTCATCAGAGAATGAGAAATCAGAGTCAACGTAATTCGGCCTACGAAGGATTATGGGGGAAGGTAGCTCGCCAAGACTTCGCCATCTTGTGCCTACGTACTCTCAACAGGTATGAGAGATCAGAGCTCACGTAGTTCGGGAAACTACGATTTATTTCCTGTTTTTACGAAAGAAGTGTCTTTTATTGTGTTTGCGATTTCAACCGCACTAGAGACTATGACCTGAGAGTGAATACGTCGCATGTCACCCAAAGGGTACCATACTAAACATCCAGACTGTGGAAAAGAAACTCTCCCATAATCCTTTCTCAGATAGCTTAAGGCTCGTAATGTACGAAAGAAATCATTCATGATTACTGTATCTTAAACTGTTTCGAGATGAGAAGAGAACAGGCCCAACTAGGAGGGAGACTATCAAGTCCTATTGTTATCATGCCATGGATTCATCCTATGGTTGAGGTTTGAACAGGGAACTCCTAGAAGTTGTCATGCATAGGTTTCAACCTAAAAGTCTATCATCAAATCCTTATCCAAGGAAATGAGAGTCCTAAGGGATCATGTCAATGATACACCAAAACAGACAAAGCATCAGCTTAACAGTAAAATGCATGCAATGCAAGTGAGGGAGGAAATGTGTGTGGGGCTTCAGCCTCCACAAGCTCGTCTCGACCTCAAGCCAGTCATGAAATAACAGTAATCATACTGAAAAATAAACAACATGCTATCAAGCAATAAACAGTAAACTGCAATCATACAGATAAAACGAATGAAATACCATCAGGCCAACAAACCACATGGGCAAGGGAGCTGGGCTCTACCGAATACCCGCAAGCAAAGCCACGCAATAACAATACAAGCAGAGGGAGCAACTCAACCTCTAATGCAATCATGCTCCTAGATTCTACTTATTCTAGATGAACTTATTCTAATGCAACAGACAAATCAAACAAAACACACAATACAGAAAAGAAAAACAGAAGAAAGCCTCAGCTCCTCCAACAGCAACTCAGTCTTCAGACTTCAATCATCAACTGATTTCCAGGTATCAACCCTACAATATGAGTATCAACTCATCTTCTCCCTTAAGCTTCAGCTTCTTTGATCAGCTCCACCTTCAGGCTTCACTATCTTCAGGGATATTCAAGTATCAACTTGATCTTCATGCTCTTCAAGCTTCAGCTGGAATGGCAGTCTTCAAGGATTCATCCTCTTCAACAATCTTCAATGAAGTCCTCATCTTCATGCTCAGGCTCTGACAGCTCTCAAGACAAATCCAACAGAGAAAAATCACTACTGGATAAGCTGGGGGATATTGAACTGCTTATTTGATTACCAAAGGTGACCTATAAGGGTTCAATATCAAATGAAGGATTCCCTCAAAAGTTCTACCTCCTGGGTATAACATTAATCCCTCCAAAGGAGAGAGGTGTATACCCTGGAAGGACTTTGAATCACAGGGAGGAATGGATGTGAAGAATATTATCCATGTTTGAGAAAGAAATTGTCTACATCTAAGCTCTTCCTAATCCTAACCCTAAACAACAAAAAGAAAAGAAGAACAAGCTCCTCAAGCTCCTCCAAGCCTCTTCCAATCTTCTAGTATGCTCCATTAAGCTCCACAATGAGATGCCAAGCTCCTCAAACCAAAGGGATACTCCAAAGCAAAACAAACTAAACAAAACTTGCCCTAAAGGCCATACAAACAATCATTCAATTCAAAAATCAACCAAAAATAGTATATTATTCTATTAATTCCTAATATAAATGCTAGGGTACCCTAAATAACTACCCTTAAGTCCCATATATTCCCCATAGACTAAATTGCCCTATAAAACCTAAATCTAAAATTGTTATTGACCTATATTAAAGTTTTAATCAAATTCTACACTACTTAGAACTACCTAATTAAAACTACCCTAAAAATTATCACAAAATTATGAAATTAATTCAGGGGGGACCTAAACCATTCATCTAAGTATCCTAAAAAGATTGGACTTAAAATCCTAAGGGAACTACCCTAATTAAATCCTACAAATTAGCATACCAACTAAAAGAATTAAAAAAGCTATTAAAAGTAAAAATGCACAAAAAATATAAAACTGAAATAAAATGGCTATTTTATGATTTTATATTTTTCTAGACAGAAAATGGAAAATGGGAAAAAAAGTTTCATTAAAAAATAATGATTTTTCATTTTTATATGATTTTTTGAAGTTTAAAGAAATTTGGAGAAAATATAATATGAGAAATTCATCATGGGGTATGAAAAGCAATATCATCTAGTTAAAAATCAATTGGGCCAAGAATATGGGGGGTGGGGAGAGTAATTCGTGTGAGGCCCATGCTGATTCATTAATCCATTTTCGTGATTAAATCCTGGCCCTCCGATCGGCCTCCAAGTCAAACATTCAATGTGCAATCCAACGGCCCATGCATTGTCTTCAACCTTTGTCCACTAGGGTTTGTAGTAACACCATGAAAACACACTCCATGCATGAAACTTCCTCTTCCTTGTTCTCTCTCAATACTCCACCATTTAACACGATTCAAGAACCAAATTTGTCTAAAATTTTATGTAGAATACAACCATGCCTTTGGATTTCGTTGAAGCTAACTACACCATGCAAACCGAACCACACAACTCCATGGATCCAAACTTTCTTCAATTTTCGACCATCATAAAACTCAACAATCTTTGTATATAATTAATCCTCATGCTATGCTGATCACAACCAACCAATTCTCATGCATTATCATCCATTAAATCATGTGTTCTACCTCCATCAAGAATCAACCTCCATTAATGAAACCTCACTAATTGGTCTAAAACTCATCCAAACGAATCCCCTAATGGTCTCTAATAGTTTCACAACAAGAACTAATCCTAACCATGCCTAAAACAGAGTGTGGGAAAGATTTTGCATACCTTGACCCTACAATGGCAAGTGTTGAAAAGCTTCGAACCAGGCCTTGTGGATCTTCAAGAATGGTCTCTATGTGATGAATAACACTCTCCTTGCACAAGATTTGATGGAGATGGCTTGTATCTTCAGATTCAATCCTTTTTGCTCTCTTGCAACTTCACTTGAAAAGCTCAAATTCTTCAACAATGGTGGCTCACTCCAGCATGAACATGTTCAAGGAGGTTTGTAGTGATGATTTGTGGAAGAAAATGGAAGGGTAATGAAGAGAAAAATGGAGTTTCAATACAATTTGCAAAATGGAAAGTTTTGGTTCAAACTTTTTTTTCTACCACCATGAACATCAACAATCACCAACCTTTCACCAATGGAGAGTGTAATCAATATATAGAGGTGTTTAGAAGGGTCTAGAATCATCTAGATCAATCTAGTAGGAACTTGAAGTTTCTAGGGTATGGTACTTGCATTTTACTTCCCACCACATGAGATATCATGACAAAAACCCCATAACTTGAGTAATTAACTTGATTTTCTCCTTAAGTGGTATTTTGGACAAGATACAAAGCTTAAACACCTTGTTTATGAAGCTTTTCTTTGATTTGGCTTGATACCCCATTATGCAAGTAAGACTTTTACAAAGCAACTCCAAAATTTAAGCCTCAAATCAAAATTGTGGCTGAACCATTGTTCTTAAAATGTCCTTGGGAGTCAAAATGACCTATCATATGCCATGGTTTGGATTTGGAACTTGGATTTTAGGATTTTCCATTTCACTTGAATTAACTTATGTCCCATTTTTAGGCTATTTTTATCACTTTTTTTTATGAGCCTTTCCAATATCTCATGACCACCCTACTAGCCTTAAAACATCATTCTAAGCAACTTTAATGCTGAAGGTTTTTCCATTTGAAGCTTGGAAGTAGGAGATATGGCCATATGCTTGAAATGACCTATAACTGCCAAATGACCAAAATGCCCTTTGCTTGCCAAAGTCATAAGTTGAGTTCTACAAATCCTATCAAGGACTTCTAGTACTCTCTAGAAAGCTAAGAAGATGCTCTTCAACATTCATGTTTACCAAGAGATCATATGAATCATCCTACTAGGGCAAAAGTTGTCTGCAAGTTGGGTGACTTTCAAGGACCCAAATTCACATACCTCAGATGACCTGTAATTTGTCAAAACCATAACTTGAGCTATGCAAATCCTATCAAGGACTTCTACCACTCAAATTAAAGCTAAGAACAAGCTCTACAACATTCATGTTGTGGGGAAGATGAGATGACAATCAAATCTTGAGCTAAAACTGCCTGGAAGATAGGGATCAAACTAGGGAATTTTACACTATCAATCCTTAGAAACCCTAGCTTAAAACTTCTCAAACTCCTCAATCATGATGAGTTGGTCTAGGAATCATCCTTATAACATCTCAATACATCATTCCATGATCACGTGGCCCTTGGATTAGGTCTCAACCCTCTCCAAAACATCAGCTGACCTAGGGTTGACCCAGTCAAAACCCTAATTCTACCATTCATGGTTGAATCTTCTGAATTCTTGCATAATGACCTCTCTGGGCTTCATTATGGCTTTCAAGACATCTCATAAACTTTCTCAAAGCATCAAGTTCACTCTCATAGTCTCAGAATCATCTGGGGAGCACCCACAACTCTCAAGTTATGAGACACACAACCTTGGTTTCAACCAATTTCTCTGAGGATCTCTTGAACTTTCTGATGAAGGTATCAACCTTCAAACACTTGATGGATAAATAATTGTTGGTCAAATTTTGGGGTGCAACAGCATGATCATGATTCTGAAAGAACCAAGCTCTAACGAATGAATGTGAAGCATAATGTAAGTCACTAATCAGGTTCTAATACGTCATCAATTCTGACAACATATGTTCTGAAATAAAGACCAGGTTATTCTAGTCAGACTCTAATGAGATGTCTATAGGGAAGTATTCTTTCTCTATTGTTACCTTATGTAATTAAAAATATTATTTTGTAAGTCTTGGGCTCAGGGGAAGACTTTGAACAAGCATAAATAAATTTTGAGTGTAACAGATTCAGGGGGAGCTGGCTATCTTAAATTCTTAAGTTGTGTTTTATGGTTATTTCCCTGCATAAATTGTTCTATCAAAATACATGGTTTGTCATCATCAAAAAGGGGGAGACTGTAAGAAAAATATTTGTTATGCATCTAATCTTGAAGTTTTGATGATAATTGTACATGATATTTTAGGGAACAATTATGTACTCTAATGATTTCTATCTAGTGTGTCGCTTTTACTAAACAGGTTCTGACTTTGAAGAAAAGGCGTGTGACGTCATCAGACTCTAAACTCAACACTCTAGAAGAAAATGTTTGTTGGTTACATGTTATGATTCAGGAATACCTCTAATGCAACAGTTCTAAAGAACGTCGTACTAGAGTTTCTGATCCTGACTTAGTGTGTAAAGCTTGAAAGGCTCTCTAAAGATGTACTTCAAATGCTCCAAGTTTTGAAGTTTCTGAAGACAAGGTTCTGCTGAGTGAGTTCTGAAGATTCTAAAGACATCATTTCTATTGATCCAAGTTCTGAAGATCCTAAAGACAAGGTTCTGATTTAACAAGTGCTAAAGTTTCTAAAGACATCACTTCTAAAGACCAAGTGCTGAAGACTCTAAATACAAGGTTCTGTTGAACGAGTTCTGGAGACTCTAAAGACTTTGGTTCTGAAGTTACACATATTAATCCTTCTACCACATGCTTTATCAAATATACATTTTAAGCCTCTGAAGAACTAGAAGGAAGAAGATCAAGAATGGTTTGAGTGATTTGATGAATATATAAGTACACAAGTACTATGTAACCTCTACCTAGATAAGGTGGTGCAAGGAAAACTCTTTTTTATTATGATGTTGATCGTTCCTTCAAGTGACCGTTGGAAAACTACGTCCAAGAAGAGCCAAAGAAAAGAAAAGCCAAGCAAGGCGAAGCTAAGCTAAACCAAGCAGAAGCTGAGTTGAATGCTCATCAAAACTTATGCGCAAACACTGCACAATCTCTTATAGATTATTTTAAAGATAGTTTTGTAGATTAGCAAGGAACTTTTGTTCATATCTTGCTATAAACACTTTGTGTTATTGTACTTAAACTTGTGTAATCTGCTTATCTAGAAGCATCTCCTCATACACATATTTGTAATCAACAATGGTTGAGAGTTCTTTGAGAGACTAGGGTATAGTCATAATTCTCAAGAAGACAATGGAGGTTATCCATTGTGGTTTTCAACAAGGACGGCTAGTCTAAGTTGTGTTTTGCAACAAGGTAGGTTACACTTGTTGTAACTTGTGTAATCTTTCAAGATTATTGAATTAATTCCTTTTTCAAGGCAAAATCACCTTGGCGGATGGACTGGAGTAACTTTGTTAACAGTGAACCAAAATAAAAATAATGGTGTTCTATTTATCTTTACTCTTGTTAACTATGATGTTTGAAGTTGGAGAAGAAAATCAAATTTGATGAAACCCAATTCAAACCCCCCCCCCTTTCTTGTGTTTCTCGCCCCTTCAGGACCCCACTTCTGAATCCTGAGTCCCCACTTCTGAACCCCGGACGATCATAGGTCCCTACTTCTGAACCCATGACTCGCCTATTTAAACACACTAACACAATATGATGCATGGCATACAAGTAATGCAACAACAACAATTATGTTTCCACTTATAACCATAATCAACAATGCAATACAACATTCAACAATAGTCCTCATTTCTGAACCACACACCTTAACATAACACGTGTAATTTCATTCACAACACATAATTGTATTTGAAACATAATAACTAATGCACAAAATCATAATTCACCACTTAAAATTATGAAAATTAATTCAATCATCATCATAATAATTCACCTCGATTAAATAATTACAACAAATACCCTGAAACAACAGTCAAACATCGACTACATGAGAAAACAATCTCAAAACTGGACCATCTGCTCAAAAAAGGTTTATGGCTGCCATGATGGGGAACCAATTACCTGGGTGACAATCATCACCCAGATTGTCGTCGCTTTCCTTCATCACCCAGATTGTCGTCGCTTTCCTTCATCACTCGTCACCCCTATGACGACCGGTAGGAGAAATCCCGCCTAAAAAACATGACGGTCTCCCCGTCACCCTGCTGACGGCGGTCGGCCAATCCAGATGCATGATAAGCATCCCGTCATGCTCGTGATGCCCGTCACACTGTTGGAGAAGACATATTCTATTTTTTTTCTCCATGGGAGCTCATTTGAAACTCCATTTTTGACCCCATCGCCCCAAACCACATAGAAAATAATAGATACATATTATCCAACAATCAAACCATCATATACACATCAACTATTATTCAATTTCATCAATTAATCACAAATTCAAGTTTATGTTCATAATACCAAACACACATCAAAGACAACAACCAAATTCAGAATTCATACCAACACACCATGCATAATATTCAGCATATAATAGAGTACGAATTTGCACATTAATCATGACAATTAGCATGGATTTTACACAATCACCATCAAACTCATAAAGCACAACAATGGTGAATAAAACCTAGAGGAGTGTGAGGATCCCTCTCTACCCCTCATGCAATAACACCTATATTAGAGTAGGTCCCCTTCCCCCTCCTCCTTACCTGAATTTCCAGTAACAAACTTCAAGCTATGGCTATGGCTTCCTTCTCTCCCCAAACCCTTGGTTTTCCTCTTTTTCTCCAACTCTCTAAATTCCACGTATCAGACAAAAAGACTCCTCTCACATTTTCTATATATTTAACCTAATATTAATATTTTTAATTCACAATTTCCCCTGAATTCTCACTAACTCTCACCTTGGTCCACCAATTTCATTACTTTACTACTTTCCACCCCACAACTCACTATTTCTCTTATTTTAGTATTATTTTAGTCACTTAAAATTAACTAATCATTCTAATCAATTTCTACCACTCTCTATAATCCTCACAAAAATACCCACAATTGTCAAATAGTGATATAACAAATATCACAACCAAAATAATTAATAAAAATCATTTTAGACCATTAAATAATTATATAAAATAAACAAAAATTCAATTAGGTAAATTAATTGAATTTAGAGTGTTACATAATCAATCACAAAAGACCTTGATTCAAATCAAGCTTAAATCTTTTCAAGTGATTTAGCCTCTTGATGCATGATTTGAGTCATACCATATCTTGATTAGAATCTTAAAAAGTTTCTTGTACTCCATGTGAGTTTGATTCGAATCGTAAAATTTTCTAACTAAAATCAGATATAAAGATTTTTTTCTTCTTGATTCGAATAACAAATTTCTAATTCAAATTAGAGCATTTCAAATTTCTAATTTTTGGCGTATGTCTATTAGCATCCCGATTCATTATTACATTGATCTCATTTCATTCGTTTTATTGCATTTCAACCTTTTCATATCATTTCATCCAAACATTTTAACTCTCCATTTTTCATCTTCAACACTTTAAACTTTCATCCATGTCGACTCAATCATCATCAATGGATCATCACCAAATCTCTAAAAAACAACAAGGCAAGAGAAAAACAACCACAAGTCAACCAAAAAAACCAAAAGGAAGGGCAAAAGAAAATGCAAGCTTCTAAAGGTCCCATAGTCAATATTTTTGCTCAGAGTAGTTTATCCAAGTCATCCAGAGTTCCTCATGCTACTGATCCCACTTTAATCCCAAAAGACAATACTCATATCAGAAATTTGGTTGCATTATGTCTGAAGGTAAATCATCTAATTGGTGAGAAAGATTATAGGATGTTTTTAATTATTTTCTTATCAAGTCAATCGAACCTGAGTATTATTTAGATAAGGCTACTTGCAAGAAAATTGATATCAATTTTCTTCAATTGTTTAAGAATCACAAATTGTTAAAATTCATTGGTGTTCATAGGAAGTTTAATCTGAATCATGTCAAGGAATTTTATAGTTGTATGGAAATTACCACTTATGAAATTCATAGTCAATTTCAAGGAAAATTGATCAATCCAACTAACCATATTTTATCATGCATTCCATAGAATCATTTGCATCTTTTCTGTTTTATTTATTTATGTTTTTCTTAGAAATTTTCAACAATCAAGTTTTACGCGTGTATCATTTGTTACGTGTTGTTCAAATAAGACTGTAATCAACTTCATTTCATCCTGGAATACAAATTATAAATTTCAACGTTTGCTCAAATCAAATGTCAATAATATCTCAAGTTTTGCAAATATAAAAAAAGGGGAGACATTGTAATCAGTATCATTAATTTTGATGTTCTGTCAATTATTTAATCTTTATGCGTATGTAATTTAGTTTATTTCATTTAAATAATTTTTCTGTAATTTGTGTATAACTTTATGCTTCATATGTTAGACATGTACCTTTGAGACACATCTCCATTTATTCAAGTACATTTGGACCCATATAAATGTGTTTATAGCTTCTTACAGTTTGATATAAGTCAAAATACTAAGTGTTACTTGAAACTTATGTTATAAGTCTTAAGTTAAGATTTTTAAAAGTCCTGATTTGAATTAGACAAGTTATGATTCGAATCATGAACTTGCTTGAAGTAGAAATTTTATCTCTGCTAGTCTGATTCGACTCAAAGAAGTTTGTGATTTGAATCACAGTGCTTCCTAACTTAAATCACAAGGATGTTGATTTGAATCATGGTCATCAAATTTTCATTAAAAGTAAGTGTGATTCGAATCACACTTTGATTGACTCAAATTACACACTTAGACTTGATTCAAATGACAAATAAAAAACTTTTAACTTTACTACCTTTGACTTATTTTGTTCTTTCTTTTATTCAAATCACATTGTTATTTTTCCATATTTTTGTGTCTTATCTCTAGAACCTATTTAAACCTGTTTATGATGTCTCTTAATAAAAAAAATTTATCACTACTACAAAATAGATCTTTCGTAACACCATATTACAATGACCTTCTTGTTAACCGTGATAATAACTCTTTTTTGGACGCTTTTTTTTTTGTTATTTACTAAAAGACATTTCACTATGGTCATAGTTAACAACTGTAGTGGAATGTACCTAGAGTGAAAGGGTTTGAATCCTAGCACCTACAATTTTCTATTTATCGTTACATAATGGGCTTGACCTTATATATCACCACAGTTGTTATAATCAATTATGGTGTAAGGTGCAATCATTTTATCAAGGTCCGTATTATGAACCTGTCGCGGTGAGAATTGGATATCAAGCTATTGATTAACTTGAATCACACATCTTTATTCACCACACTATGCCAAAAAAGACCTTTAGCAGCGCTTTTTTTTGGCCTTTAGCAGCGCTTTAAAGCGCTGCCAAAAGTGGCGCTGCTAAAGGTAAAGGCAGCGCTTTTTTTCAATGAAAAAGCGCTGCTAAAAGCTCCCTTCAGCAGCACCTTTAGCAACGCTTTTTTAGCCCTTTAGCAGTGCTTTTGTAAGCGCTGCATAATTCCCCCAACCATCTCCCCCTTTAGCAGCGCTTTCAAAAAGCGCTGTCTTAGACTCCCCCTTTAGCAGCGCTTTTACAAAGCGCTGCCATAGCCCACCCTTTAGCAGCGCTTTGTACAAGCGCTGCCTTAGACCTCCCCCCCCCCCCTTTCCAAACCAATAGCAGCGCTTTTGTAGCGTAATATTTGTGACCTTTAGCAGCGCTTTTATGTAAAAGCGCTGTCTAATGTCCCAGATTTAAAAAAAAAAATTTTAAAATATTCACCCTGTTTTGTATATTTTACCAACAATCTGCTTATATTACACAAACCTGCTTATAATTCAGGCCTTTATTTCAACACTTTGGCCTTATAAATAAAATTCAAACTTTGGCCTTAAATATACAATTCAAACTTTGGCCTTATATGTACAATTCAAAACTTTGGATACATTGTAACTCATGCCTTTGTTCATATACATTTTAATATACACATAAATCTGTTTAAATATGTTACAACAAAATTCGATCCTCAGAATTACAACAACACAAATACATTCAATTCACATATAATTACAAGTCTTCCAATCCGATAACTCTATACAATTCTCAACCCAAGAATAAATTGACACCATTCCTCTTTAATTTCTTCCAATTTTGCTTTCGTGTAAGTAGCGCACTTGAATTCATCATAATACTACATAGTATAACAGATCGAATAAGATTTAAGTTTAAAACTAATTACTCAGATGAAGTATCGGATAATTATCAAAATGAATCATATAACTTATATAATGAATTGATCCATACCAGGACTGGAATCTCAAGTTGACTAGAAAGAATAATTTCTCTCATAAAGCGCAATACAAAATATCCACAGTCAATACCATTGCGCTGCCGAGGACACTGTAAATGGAAAAAAACAAACGAAAATTTATCCGGATATATAGTTTAAATAGTTTTATCAAGTAGAAACATGCGAGAATATACCTCCACTCTGATCCAGTTGATGTTGTTAGCCTTACTTTTTGGCACCGTTGCATCTCTTTGTGCTCTGAATATTTGTATAACTCTAACATAATATAAACGCATATTTAGAACAATGTCACATAATAAATAAAGATATATAATTAAAGACAACAGTATATGTCATCACTTACGTATCAACAAAGTTCCTCAGATTTTCATATTTTGTTGTATCGCCATCCAATGAATCTATGTAATACACTATTTCTTTCGTCGGACCAATAACTTGTCATACAAGAACCTAAAAAAACATAATCAACATTAGAATATTAAGTTAAACGAGCAAATTTTAAAATGTTCAATTATTTAATTAAAAAGGATCGAAGTACCTGATGTATGAATGCATAACACCGACGCCCAGTTCAGAATGGTTGATCCTTTAACATCTCTTTCTTTTTTTCGTTGTAATGGGGTTTACTTGTCTCTTAACAACACGGACAGATGGGTTGATCCAAATTCCCTCGTTATGATCATTTCTAATATATGATTCGTCCGCTCTAATATTCTCATCTGGATCATCTATAATATAAGATTCATTCTCAACATAAACATCCCCCTTTTCTCCAATGTTATCATCGATTACTTTGTTGGAAAAAAGAACTATAGACCATTTCGTACTTGTCGGATCAGTGACATAGAACACTTGTTTAGCTTGCGTGGCTAGAATAAAAGGCTCATCTTTGTACCCCACCTTATTAAGATCCACTTTCAAAAAACCTGATTTATCCATTTGTATGCCACTTTTATTTTCAACCCACTTGCATCCAAAGATAGGAATCTGAAACTTCTCATAATCAAACACCCAAATACGCTCGATAACCCCATAATACGAGGAAATGTGCATTGCTTCGGCAAGCACGGTGACACAACTATTTTGCATTGTACTTTTATCATCTTGTTCCTTGGTATAAAATGTGTATCCATTAATTGCGTATGCGCTATAAGAAAACACATGCAAACTTGGACCATATGCTAAACATCTCAACCTTTCTGTTATTGAAGCGGGATCAGAATAAAACTTTGAAAAAATATGCTCCTTGAACCATGTTATAAAACTTCGATTGTGCTCACGTAATATCCAATTTTCATTTCTATTCAGATTTAAACCTCGGAGAACGTCCTTGTGCATTTCAACATACGGCTCAACCTCAATGTCATTGTGCAGAACATACAAATGCACTTGCTCCCGTTCATCCCTTGAAACTGTCACAACTTTATTTCCAATTAACTGTTTACCATCTATTTTTTCAACAACATGAGATTTTGGGAGGCCAATGGATTGAACGTTGGACAAATATTCAATACAAAACTCAATAGCTTCTTCAACAATGTATCGTTCAACAATACATCCCTCTGGTCGACTTCGGTTTTTCACATACCCTTTCAATATTTTCATATAACGTTCAACAGGGTACATCCATCTCATATAGGCAGGTCCACACAGTTGTGTCTCTTTCACAAGATGAACAACTAGATGTACCATTATGTCAAAAAATGATGGAGGAAAATACATTTCAAGCTCGCACAAAGTAATAACTATTTCTCTTTGCAATGTTGGTAAGATCGCAGGATCTATCACCTTACTACAGATTGACCTAAAGAAAAAACATAATTTAGTTATTGCGCCTCTCACTTTTTCTGGCAAAATAGAACGTATACCTATTGGTAGAAAGTGTTCCATTATAACATGGCAGTCATGTGTCTTTAAACTTTTTAACTTGAGGTCTTTCATAGAAACAAGTCTTCTAATATCTGAAGAGTATCCTTCTGGAACTTTAACTTCACTCAGAAACTTACACAGTATCTTTTTCTCCTTTCTAGATAGAGTATAAGCAGCAGGTGGTAGATATGTGTGGTTTCCTTTCTTCAAGGGTCCTAATTCATTCCTTATTCCCATTGCTACCAAGTCCTTTCTTGCTTTAAGGCCATCCTTAGACTTTCCTTGTATATTGAGTAACGTACCAATAACACTTTCAAATACATTTTTTTCAATATGCATAACATCAAGAAAATGTCTTACATACAACGACTTCCAATATGGCAACTCAAACAAAATTGACCTCTTCTTCCACCCACGCGTGACAAGCGTATGAGCAAAAGGCTTGCCAAACTTAGTACTCACATCTTTCACCTTTTCAAAAATTTGTTCGCCGGTCAATGTAGGTGGAGCTTTACGTTGTTCTGAATCTCCATTGAATGCTTTTCTCCACCCACGGTAGTGATGACTAGAATTTAAGAATCTACGATGACCAAGAAAGACATTCTTCTGACCAAATTCCAACCGCGTCCAATCTGTGTTTTCTTCACAGATAGGACACGCACATTGACCTTTAATGCTATACCCTGATAGATTTCCATATGCTGGGAAATCATTAATTGTGTTAAACACCATCGCCCTCAAATTGAAACTTTCTTTTCTATATCCATCATAAACCTCCACACCGTTCTCCCACAAACTCTTTAAGTCTTCGATTAGAGGTGTCCGGTATACGTCTATGTCATTCCCTGGTTGTTTAGGGCCAGAAATTAACATAGATAACATCATGTACTTACGCTTCATACATAGCCATGGAGGTAGGTTATAAATCATAATAATTACAGGCCAGGTAGAATGTGAGATACTCTGCAGACCATGCGGATTCATTCCATCAGTCGATAATGCCAAGCGAAGGTTTCTAGCTTCTTCTCCAAAATCAGGATAATCATTATCAATTTTCATCCACTGTGGTGAATCTGCCGGATGTCGATACTTCCCATCTACAATTCTATCATATGCATGCCAAGTCAGGTGTTTTGCATCTGTTTCACTACAAAACATGCGTCTGAATCTCGGAATTATAGGAAAATACCATAATACTTTTGCTGGTGACAATTTTTTCTTATACCGAGATACACCACATTTAGGACACTCGTTTAATGATGCATATTCATTTCAAAACAAAATGCAATCATTTGGACAAGCATGTATCTTATCATAGCTCATGCCAATAGAGCACAACATTTTTTTAGCTTCATAGGTTCGATTGGGAAGAACATTATCCTCCGGAAGCATCTCTTGAAGTAGGGCTAACAACTCTGTGAAACTTTTATTCGACCATCCATTACCCGCCTTTAAATTGTACAACTTTAATACCGCGGACAATCTTGTGAAAGTAGTGCAACCTTTATACAACGGTTTCTCTGCATCTCTTACCAACCTCTCAAACATCTTGGGACAATCTTGAAGATCTTCTTCAAGTGCTTCTGCAATCTCTTCGACTCGATCACAATCATATGTATCTCTGCCATTGTCCTTTGAAGCACATGTCGTATTATTCCGGGGTTCAACATTCTCGTTACTTATCTCACCATGTAATATCCAACATGTGTAACTTCGGTCAATTCCATGTCTCATTAAATGAGATTCCAACTGAACGGCGTCAACTCGACGCCCATAACAGCATCCTAAGCAAGGACATGTGATCCTACTGGGGTCTTTGGCGTGTTCAACAGCAAACTTAATGAACTTCGATACCCCATTCTCGTACTCTTTTGACAATCGATTACCAGACATCCATTTTTTATCCATACTAATTGAGTAATCTACACTAAACTATAAAAGTTAAACAAAACAGAGAATACCTGTAAGGAAATCACTAACTTCTAAGAATGCTACGCAATAGGATGCTTGGAAACGATCACAGCTTTTCTCTTCACAGGTAACCCCTATAGCAGACAAAATATAAATTTTATTAAAATCATATTAATAATTAACCAAGACAAATCATATTAAAAATACTAGATAATCCACCAAAACAAATCATATTAAAATTACTAGATAATCCTTAAACCAAAATGACACCCTTACTAAACATTGAGTCTCTAGATTTTTTATAGCCGCATCATTACTTTTTTGGTTTGCCATAGACATTTGCATGAATTGCGTCAATGTATCTTCTAGCTTAGAAGTCGCAACCGGCGGTTGTTGAGGTACATACGGATTTTGACGGTTAGAGTTTCCTCCCCCATAACCTTGGTTATTGTGGTAGTTACCTCTAGGTTGGTATCCTTGATAGTGTTGTTGTTGCTGTTGTTGAGGATGATAGTATGGTTGTTGTTGTGGTTGCCTTTGTTGGTAATCTCTCTGGTTAGCCATGTAGTTCACTTCTTCGAATCCGGGAGGCGGATAAAATCCAGTGTCATGTTCGCCTTTACAAAGCTCGCAACAAGCTATTTGTTTAGCTTTTGACGGTTCTTTTAGCTCCTTGATTTGTTGAGTTAAAAGTTCCACCTGTTGTGAGATGAGCTTGTTTTGCGCAAGTATAGCATCATTTGTTCCTAACTCAAGCACACCCGGCTTTCTTTGAGCTACCCCTCGGTTGTGGTTCCCTTGGTGATCATTGAGTGCCATTTTATCAATGATCGCAGTTGCATCTTCGACGCTTTTTGACATTAAAGAAACTCCCGCCGTTGCATCCAATAGGGTCTTATGAACCGAAAGGAGTCCATTTCGAAAAATATGAATTTGAGTTAGCTCATCGAAACCATGACCCTTGCATTTTCTCAACATAGATTTGTAACGCTCCCACGCTTCATTCAGTGATTCACTAGCTCCTTGCGAAAATACTACAATTGCAGTTTTAGCCTCCATGAACCGGTTATGTGGAAAGAACCGTTCAAGAAACTTTTCTTCTAAGAGATTCCAATCGATCATTATTGTTTTCGATTGGTCAAGATACCACTCCTTCGCTTTCCCAATTAAGGAATGAGGGAATAATCTCATAAACAATGACTCTTCGTCAGCTTCGGTAGCTCCAGTTGCGCCCGCAATCTCATAAAATTTTGTAAGATGAGTAAACGGATCCTCATGGTCTAATCCTGTGAAAGGATTTTGATAGACAAGAGCTAGGATTCCCGTTTTCATTTCCGCTTGTCTTCCATTTTGGAGATTACGTGCAAACTGCGCTGTATGTCTGGGACTGTTTGTGCATGGAGTAGAAACTGGTGGAGGGGGTGGTGGTTCTGCCATGATTGGTGTGAAATGTGGTAGTGATGTGGAAGTCGAAGAACTTTCTCCTTGATTTTGTCTTTGCCTGGCTTGTTGCCTCCTGCGTCTTGCTCTACTGTTCAGTCTCCTTGCGGTTCTTTCGATCTCAGGATCAAAAAGAATTTGGTCCTCAGGAATCTGTCCTCGCATAAACAAGGGTTGCACACTAACCAAACAAATTACAAGCACAAGTAAAAACTTCAAAACTAAAAATTCGGCAACTATTGCGATGCTAGCAATATCAATTTATATTCCCCGGCAACGGCGCCATTTTGTTAGAACAGTGGTTAAGTGTCGGGTTTATATTATCGTCTCCACAGGGAATATCAGATATTGCTGCAGTTCAACAATTGTTAAATTTATAGTTTAGTGGTATCCAAGGTTTGTGTTTAAGGTAACAAGTATTTTGCATGAAAAGAATAAATGCGATAAAAGTTAGGTTTTAACGATTTGAATAAAGATTGTCAAAGTTAGGTTTTGGTAATCACTTTGCATGTATACTTCCGATCAACATTTAATAAACTCTTTCAAATGATCAATGTATTCACAATATCCTCTCAATATGATTATCTCTAACTCATATTGTGAAGTTTATCATTTTAATCCATTGTTGATCTCTCACACAATCTATCAAAATGACAACTTTAAAGTTCAACATTTTAAGTGAACAAAATCATCCAAGACTATTTCTAGCTCAAGAAAAGAGATGGGTGAAAACCTAGGTCAAGAGTTGATAAATATTTCTCAATCATTAATAAACACAAAAGATTATGAATAAAACAAAGTTTTCACCATACATTAATCATTCAAGAGCTTACAAATGAAGATCATCCATACAAATACAAAGTTCAATGATTACCTACATCTATCTTTGACAACAAGATGAACTTAACTACACATTCTCATGGTAGCTTGCAAAAGAAGTTTCGAAGTCGGTTGATGAACATCCAAGTCGAATGATCCAAATTTTATGATGATCCACCTTGTTGTTGTTTGATTATGTTAAGAGATGATGGAAAATAGCCAAAATAGGTTTTTAGGTCACAAAACCCTTTCTTGCAGCAAAACAAATGTAAAAGTGAAAAAGAAGATATCCTCCAAAAAGTGGCCCAAGCTACTTATAGTAAGTGACAAATCTGGGCACGCTCGCTACTTACTCGCTAGGCGAGCTGCTGGCGAACGCTCGCTACAGCCTCGCCTAGCGAACCTGCCAGCGAGGTCTGCAAGATACATTCTGCTAAGCTTCGCTAGGTGCTCGCTGCAGCGAATGAGCCAGCGAAGGGTGCCTGGGACATTCTGTTTTGCTTCGCTAGGTGCTCACTGGGAGCTCGCCTAGCGAGCCTCTTCGCCACTTGCTCGCTGTTGCACCCCAAAATTTGCCCTCACAATACAAGACTTTGTGTTCCAAGAAGGTTCACAAGGTTCACAAAATTCACAATTGGTCAGAAGAGTTGACAATTCCCTCAGACAATGCACCTCCTAAGCAGTGCATCCAAAACTAGGGTTTTGACTTTAATCAGGCTAAATGAACTTCCAAGACTTCAAGTGAGCTTCATAACATCTTATATGTGTATAAGAACCCCCATGTCAAGTTTCAAGACTTTTCTCAAAAGTTTGCTCAGTCAGATGATCAGATAAGTCAAAAGCAGTCAATGCAGTTAAAAGGTCAAACTGAGGTCAACTGTGGTCAAACCAAAGTCAAACTTCATGATTTTTTTTGCCAACATCAAAGAGAGTCGTTTGACTTTTTGCAGGTAAATATCATATGGCATGCATTTTTTTTCTAAAAAGTAAAAATGGCACAATTGGCAGGAGGACATGTGTAAGGAGTTATGAGTGTGAGAGGTTGAGAGTTCGAATCTCACCTTTGTCATTTTTTTGTTTTTTATTATTTTTACTCTAAATTTTTCTATCTTTCATTAAAAAAATAACAAAAATAGTTTTTTATTATTATTTAATTATTATTTTCGTATTTTAATTAAATCATTTTTTAAAATATTATTTTTTTCACTTTTTTCTAAATTATTCATAAAAATATCCAAAAAATCATAAAATAAAAAATATTGAAAAAAATTTTGTTCTTTTTATAATATTTTTTATTTTAGGAATCAATAGGATTATTAGTTTTTATTTTAAGTTTATTTTAATTATTTTAAATTATTTAAATTTTATTTTTTTCTTAACTAATTATTTAGTTTGGGCTTTAAAATGGGCTTTAGGGACATTATTGACAATTTGGTGTTAACCCTAATTTGTTCCCTATATATACATGTGTTGCCTTGTTGGAAAAAGAGGAGAGAATGAAAAAAACCTAAGAGGAGTGAGTGCCGTTTGCCGTTATTTCCTATATATACATGTGTTGCCTTGTTGGAAAAAGAGGAGAGAATGAAAAAAACCTAAGAGGAGTGAGTGCCGTTTGCCGTTATTTAGTTTTCTTCTTCATCCATTACTATTGTTTCTTTTTCTTCATCGTTTACCGTTATTTCTTTTCCTTCATCTATTACTGTTGTTTCTTTTTCTTCATCTTTTACCGTTATTTCTTTTTCTTCATCTATTACCGTTATTTCTTTTTCTTTATCTATTACTGTTACGTTTATATATATATAATTTTTTAAATTGTTAGAGTTTATATATATAAGATTTTGATCGAATTATGTCGATACGATGTTTGCACATTTGTGTGCATGACGCGTGACATTTGTGTTAGTTCGATCTGGTTGCGATGATCGCATTTTTGTGTGAGCAATAATACTATTTTTTGCTTAATTTCTTTTTCTTTGCGATAAATTTTGTTTCGTCCGATTTAGATCTGGTTGCGATGAGCGCATTTCTGCGTTAGCAACATTGTTGGGTTATTTGGCACATTTAAAATTCATTATTGCTTTATTATTATTATTATTATTATTATTATTATTATTATTATTATTATTATTATTATTATTATTATTATTATCATTATTTATTATTATTATCATTATTATCATTATTATTACCATTATTATTATTATTGTTATCATTAATTTATTAAAATTTGTTATAATATAAAAATCTGTTTTTTAAAATAAATAACATTAACATCTTTTCTAAATTAATATGAAAACCTATTATTTTTAAGAAAAACTTTTTTTTAGATAAATTTAAAATAATAACTAAAATCTTTTTTTTAAAATAATAACTAGAACCGTTATTTATTTTATTTTATTATTGTTCAATTCAAATTTCATTATCATATTGTATCTGCTCCTCTCATGTAACCTCGCGAACTTAACAATCGCTCTTTAAATTCTGCCTTTAAATTTCTGCTTGCATGGTTTAAATTATGACATTATCTCTCTCTTTGCATGATTCAATTATCTCACGCGTTTACTATTATTTATGTCACATTGCACACATCCGAAGGTTAGGTCTAACTGTTCGGCCGCCGCGCCAATAGTCCGTAAAACTTCACACATTCAATTTCAAATCCTCAAAACTACAAACTACAAACCCTAATTTTCACAAATGCCTCGCCGCAGGCAAAATTACAATTTTACCCTTAGCATTAGGTCAAAGAGCCGCCGCGCTCATTTTAGGGTTTCCCGCCGTGGAATCCCTAATTTAACCCTAATTACAACTTAACATTTCAACGTAGAGATTTGGAGTTTCTACACTCCACGTAAGCGTGTCCTTAAGATGCGTTTATTCCCCTTGAGACCTTGACCACAGTCAAGAAGTTTCTAACCTCCCTATTGAGGGGAACTACGATTACTCTGATTCCGTTCCCGTAAGGATACGTAGGCACAAGATGCGATGTCTTGCCGAGTAAACTTAGAATTAACCCCCTTTATTATTTATTATTGCTTATTTATATTTTATTTAATTATTTTGCTTATTATTTTGTAATTGTTTCTTGGATGTAAAGTTGTTTAATTATTTAATTATTATTATGGTTAGTAATTAGGGAGTGTAACAACATGTATGTAATATTAAAATAAATTTAGATCACTTTTAAATAAAGATAATTAAAATAAACACGTCACACACGTAAGTCGATTTTAATCGCCGTCTCACTTCCTAAGGATATCCCTCAAGTTGCCTACGAATAATGGTTAAGTGGGGTGTATAAAGCAAGTCCCTCAAATAGAAAAATCATCAAAGTCCCTTATGGTTGCCTTTACGAATCGAGTCCCTTTCGAAAAATGATGATGGTCCCTTATATGTGCTTATTACATCCCACAATGACCTTCAAAAATCCAATTGTCCCTCACATGTCCCTTAACATCCAAAGTAAGGACTACCTACTCCATTATAGTAGGGATAGTCTTACTAAGGAAAGGATAAAGAATAAGAAAGACCTTAAAACATTAGGGTAGGCTACTCCTAGATACTTGCTCACTTCAAAACTTTTTCACACTTAAACAAATTTCCAACAAAATTTTCAAACAAGTTTTTTCACATCCATACACGGATTATTATTAAACTATTCTGAAATTTTTTGCTATTCACACACTACACTTTCAAAACAATTCAAAAGTGAGCTTAAGTACCTAAGAGCCCATGGAGAACCATGGATGAAAAGGGTGCTAACACCTTCCCTTTTCATAACCTACCCCCCGGACCCAAAATATTCTCTAAGGTCTTTCCTGTTCTTTTATAACCTTTCCTTATGGATAAAATAAAAGTCGGTGGCGACTCTTGCTATCCGCAACATTGTTTAAAGTCAGTTCTCCCACCGTGTTACAGAACTGGCGACTCTGCTGGGGATTTATTTAAGAGGGGTACCCTTAGGAATTAAGATCACTTTAAATTGTTTGCCTTGTTTGCTTTATTATTATATTGTTGGGGTGCTCTTATGTGTGAAAGGTCCTAACCCGGATCTAGTGTACCTTAGGTAAATGGCAATAGACCAAGGAAACTGTACGACGTATATCGATACGGTTGATCTGGTGGCCATAGTTAGTGCGACTTCTTGGTTGGTGCTTATATTCCTTAAGTCAAGTTGAGGATAATATTGAGGCTGCCATATGTTGTCAATGCACTAACTGACTTTTAGAACCCTAGTTAACTCATCTTGGCCTTTAGAAAGTAGTGAGGTAACCGGCTTTGGTGCAGACTGAAGTTGGTTGACACTCGATACTACGCTCATTGAGATCTTAAACTTGGAGGGTTTTGGTTGGCAAGTAAGTTGCCTTCTGAACAACCACCCTTGTGAAGGATCAATGATATTGAGATCCCTTAGAACCTGGTTACTTTTGTAGGACAGGATGAACCATCTAACTTCAGGGGAGGGTACTTGCCTTTGAACCTCATGCAAGCCTTTAAACCTAGGGCTATGGTGTGACTTGTTTGTGTGTGCCACATGTTTGTGATTGAGCATGACATCATGACATCATCATGCATCATAAGCATATCATTTTCCCTAACCATTTCAAGGACCAAAGGATTTATCTTTGTTCTTTGTTGCAGGTCATGGCTTCTGCTCGTAGAAACACCATCAGGATCAACTTTGTAGGGATACCTGCTAAGCTCAAGGAGTTGGTTTCTCTAGTGCCTGATCATTCCCAGTTCAACAAGAGACATGGTCACTTATTGGATCTAGTTACTTCAGGGTTCAGTGAAGACATGATGAGTGTGCTGTTTCAGTTCTTTGACCCTAAGCACCATTGCTTTACATTTCCTGATTATCAGCTGGTTCCAACCATGGAGGAGTTCTCTAAACTTCTGGGTATACCTGTTCTTGATCAGAAGCCATTCACAGGCTTAGAGAAGGAGCTTAAACCAGAAGTTATTGCTGCAGCTCTACATCTGAAGAAGTCTGACATTGTTCTAGAGACGAGAAGTGGAGTTAAAGGTATTCTTGCCAAGGTATTAGTGGATAAAGCCCAAATGTTCTTGAAGGCTATGAGCTACGATGCTTTTGAGGAGATCTTAGCCTTATTGATTTATGGCTTAGTGTTGTTCCCCAATCCTGATCAGTTCATAGACGTTCATGCCATCAACATATTCCTGAGTCACAATCCAGTGCCTACCTTACTTGGAGACATCCTACATTCTCTTCACACCCGTACTACAAGGGCAAGAGGAACTTTGATGTGCTGCATACCTTTACTTTCTAGGTGGTTTATTTCTCACCTTCCTCGCTCAGTAATGAAGAATGAGCAAGGGTTCAGATGGTCCAAGAGGATCATGTCACTTTCTCACTCAGACATCCATTGGTGCTCCAGATCTATGGAGAATGTCACCATCATTGACCGTTGTGGGGAGTTTCCTAATGTGCCACTTCTAGGCATAAAAGGAGGCATCACCTACAACCCATCTTTAGCTTTACGACAGTTTGGTTACGCCCGGAGCGATGGTCCACATGACATGTTGATTCAGGGCATTGTGTTTGATTACGACAACGATCTTCAGGGTTACCGTCAGAGATTCATCCGAGCTTGGGGAAAGGTAAACAGGATTGACAGCAAGACACTGGAGCCTAAGTACACTATTCCTATGGAGGCTTATCTCAGATGGGTACGATTTCGTGCTCAGACACTCATGATGCCATATCCTGCCATCCTACCAGTTACCATGGAACCTGTTGCTGAAGGAGACACAGCTTATACTATCCTTCACCCAGACATGCCTACTGATATGGAAGACTTGCAGAGATCATGGATCCAACTGAAAGAGCAAAGGGATACTTTCGAGGCTCATTACAAAGCAAGCCAAGCAAGGATCCTAGAGCTAACAAAGCTACTTCATGAGGAACGAAACCTCAACTCATACCTCAACACAAAGAGGAAACGTCCATGGGAGACTTAAAACCCCATCTTTTGTACTTATTTCGTTTTCATTTTTTGTAAGCCTAAAAGGCAAAACAAGTTATTACTAATAAAAAGTTACTTTCTTGTTTGTTTAAGCAAATTTAAATCCTGCGGTCCTTGAAAACATTGCATATGCATTCCCATATCATTGCATCACAGGTTTATAATTGTGCACAGGTTTCTCATCTTCTCGCTGTTTATTTCAGCAATGGCTCTTGAACAATCAGTTAAGGATCTCCAGGCACAGAATGCACAGTTCCAAGAGCTGATCCTGAACCTATCCAAGGGGCAGGATGAATTGAAGACACTGCTGGCCAAGAAGACTAAGAAGGCTAGAAGGTCTGCTGGGTTGCTCAACATGGGAAGAAGGTTCAAAGGTCCTGTCAAGACCAAGGAACATGTTGAAGACTATGAATCTGAAGAATCTGAGCAGGAGAGAGGCAGTCTCCACAACACTATGGGGGACTCTGATTCTGAGGCTAACTACTACCATGAGCCTAACGAAGACAAATTCAAGATGCTGGTGGATAGAATGGATGCTATGGAATTACAGAAATCATCTGGGCTGGATTTTGAGGATTTGAGCTTGATATCTGGGGTGGTCATACCCATTGGGTTCAAAGTTCCTACATTTGTTGTCTATGATGGGGTCTCTTGTCCCAAATTGCATCTGAGGTCTTATGTCAGAAGAATGCAACCCCACACTGCTGATAAAAAGTTGTGGATCCATTTCTTTCAAGAGAGTTTATCTGGAGCTCAGCTAGAGTGGTATTATCAGTTGGAGAGTGTCAACATCAGAGATTGGAATGACCTTGCTGAAGCTTTCTACAAGCAGTATCAATACAATGCTGACTTAGCCCCCACTCGCATGCAGCTTCAAAGCATGTCTATGGGTGCCAAAGAAAGCTTTAAGGAGTATGCTCAGAAGTGGAGAGACTTAGCTGGAAGAGTTCAACCCCCTTTGACTGATAGGGAGTTGGTTGATATGTTCATGTGTACGCTGAATGGTCCGTTTTACAGTCATCTCATTGGAAGCTCATCATCTGGCTTCACTGAGTTGATCATGACAGGAGAGCGAGTAGAGAATGGTATCAAGAGTGGTAAGATCCAAGTGGGCACTTCTTCATCAGGTGCTGCAAAGAAGCCTCCCACTGGGAAGAAAGAATCTAATGCTGTGTATGGTCAGCCTGATCGTAACAGAAGGCATCAGTCTGTTAGTGCAGTTCATATTTCAAATCCGACTCCTGCAACAACAGAGCAGCCTCAAGGCAACCAACAGAGGGCTAGAAGACAGTTCACGAAGATCAACATGTCAATGGCTCAGGCATTGCAACACTTGTTGAAGGCTGAACTTATTACCCTGAGGGAGGCTCCTCAGAATCCCAATGTTACCTCTCCCAAGTACAATCCCAATGCACGATGTGCATATCATTCAAACTGTCCAGGACATGATACTAATAACTGCTGGGTCTTGAAGAACAAAATTCAGGATATGATTGATGCTGGAGAAATTGAGTTTGATCCACCAGGTACTCCAAATGTGATTACAGCTCCAATGCCAAACCACGAGAAGACTGTCAACGCCATTGATGAAAATATTGATGAAGATCTGCATGTCTATTCAGTTATGGAGTTGAGCACACCATTGTCTGTTATCAAAAAGAGGTTAGTACAAGCTGGGATCTTTCCAGGTTGTCATGAAGATTGTCTATATTGTACCTATAAGCCGGATAGTTGCTTCATTTTGAGAGATGGGATTCAACGTCTCATGGATAAATATACTATAGTGTTTGAAAGAAGACCAGCATCTGTAGAAAGTATGGTGGATCATCTGACTCAGGGTAAGAAGATTGAAGAGGTTGACATGGTTGACAAAGTACCACTAAGAATCACTTCAAAGGGTCCCATTAAAATCACTCATCAGGGCCCAATCAAGATTACTGCTGAAGGTCCTGTGAAAGTTGTTGCTGAAGCCAGAGTAGCTCCTCTGATCATTACCACTCCTGGTCCTATTCCTTATACATCTGACAAAGCTGTGCCATGGCACTATGGGTCTGATGTTTACATCCATGGTGTCAAGCAGGAGCCTTTACCTGATATGCCTGTTGACATTGATAATATTGCTGGATCTAACAAGACCACTCGTAGTGGAAGAGTCTTCTCTCCTCCAGTTGCTTCTAAGAGTGCAGTTACTCCTGCTGTTACTTCCACCACTGATGCTCGGGGCAAGGGTCCTGTTATTGAGCCTGTATCTACTGATGTGCCAGCTGCTGATGACCTCTCTAAGCAGATGGAAGAAGTATTGAAAATCATTCGCAAGAGTGATTATGATATTGTTGATCAGCTGGGGCATACTCCCTCAAAGATTTCTATGCTCTCCCTGTTATTATGTTCTGAGGCTCATGCCAAGTCATTGATCAAGTTTCTAAAGATGGCTCATGTACCCAGTGCAATTTCTGTGGACCAGTTTGAGAATTGTGTTGCTCACCTGACCTATGACAACGGGTTAGGATTTTCTGATGCTGACTTGACCCCTGCCAAGAGGGATCATAACAGGGCCTTGCATATTTCAATTGAATGCAGGGGCACTACCCTGTCTCATGTGCTGATAGACAATGGTTCCTCTCTGAATGTGTTGCCTAAGGAAGTCCTGAACAAGCTGAGTCCTGAAGATACGGTATTGAAGCCCAGTAATATTGTGGTAAAGGCTTTTGATGGTTCTAGAAGAGTAGTGCATGGGGAAATTGATCTTCCAATCAAGGTTGGCTCTCAGGTGTTTACTGCTACATTCTATGTGATGGATATTCGTCCCTCGTACTCATGTCTGCTTGGTCGTCCCTGGATCCATGGGGCAGGGGCTGTGACCTCCACATTACATCAAAAGTTGAGATATCCGGTGAATGGAAAAGTTGTTACTGTCTTTGGAGAGGAAGAATACTTTGTCAGCCATGTAAACACTTTCAAGTATCTGGAAGTAGAAGGTGAATACATTGAAACTCCATGTCAGTCATTTGAAGTGGTTCCCTGGGCTGTTAAGGATTGTGTGACTCCTCCTGCTGTGAAGAAGGTTCCTGTGGTCATCAGAAACCCTCCAACAATGGCAATGACCTCCCTCAATGATGCAAAAGCTGTGGTGGAAGAAGAGTCCCAGAAGGCTGTTCGTCGTGCTCGTGCTGTTCGTATCACCAATCAAGGGGTTATCAATGCTGTGGGAGATCAAGACGAAGACTACAACTTGGAGGCATGGATTTTTCCTACTGTGGGTGTTGGACTCAATAGTTGGAAAGCTGAAGATGTTATCTCTATCTCCTTTAGTCAGGAGTAAATACTATTACTGTGTTATGTTTTTAAATTTAAACTTTCAAGCCATGTGCCTTACCCGGGGCACAATGGTGTGCTTGTTACGGGTTGTCATTTCATTTGCATACTTCATTCAATAAAATCAGTGGACGTTTCGTTTTCGTAAATATTGTGTTCCTTGTATTTCTTTTTTTATTTTTGCTTTATCAGCTATGTGTTCTTACACACACCCACGTCACTAAAATGCAGATCCTCATCCACTCTGGATCCAGTTGATAACAGTTCTACTATTGCCAATTACAATTTCGAGAATCCGATCTATCAAACTGAAGACGGAAACGAGGACGATTGTGAAATACCTGTAGAGCTTGCTAGGTTGTTACAACAAGAAGAGAAAGCTATACAGCCACATGAAGAGCCAGTCGAAGTTGTGAATCTGGGAACTGAAGAAAACAGAAAAGAGGTCAAGATATGGGCTGATTTAAAGGACAGTGTCAAGAGCAGGTTGATTCAGATGCTACGTGACTATGTGGAGATCTTTGCTTGGTCTTATGAAGATATGCCAGGGTTGGATACAGACATTGTGGTTCACCGTTTGCCAGTGAAAGAAGATTGTCGTCCAAAGAAGCAGAAGGTCCGTCGTATGCGTCCTGAAATGTCAGAAAAGATCAAAGCAGAGGTAATGAAACAGTTCAATGCAGGGTTCTTGGCCGTAACTTCTTATCCTCAGTGGGTTGCAAATGTGGTACCAGTTCCTAAGAAAGATGGTAAGGTACGTATGTGTGTAGACTACAGAGATCTGAACAAGGCTAGCCCTAAAGATGACTTTCCACTTCCTCATATTGATATTCTGGTAGACAACACTGCTCAGCATAAGGTATTCTCTTTTATGGATGGTTTCTCTGGTTACAATCAAATCAAGATGGCACCTGAAGATATGGAGAAGACTACATTTGTGACACAGTGGGGCACCTTTTGCTATAAGGTAATGCCATTTGGTTTGAAGAATGCAGGGGCAACATATCAGCGTGCTATGGTGGCTTTGTTTCATGATATGATTCATCATGAGATAGAGGTATATGTGGATGATATGATAGCCAGATCTCAGAATGAAGAGCAACATCTTGATCATCTGCACAAGTTGTTTGAGAGGTTGAAGAAATACAAGTTGAGATTGAACCCAAACAAGTGTACTTTTGGAGTTAGATCTGGAAAACTCTTGGGTTTCATTGTCAGTGGAAAAGGTATTGAAGTGGATCCTGCAAAAGTGAAAGCTATACGAGAGATGCCAGCTCCCCGTACTGAGAAGGAGGTTAGAGGTTTCTTGGGACGATTGAACTACATTGCAAGATTTATTTCCCAATTAACTACCATCTGTGAGCCAATCTTCAAGTTGTTGAAGAAAGATCAGGTGATGGAATGGAATGATGAGTGCCAGACTGCCTTTGATGAAATCAAGAGATATTTGCTAGAACCTCCAATTTTAATGCCACCAGTTGATGGAAGACCCTTGATTATGTATTTAACAGTATTAGACAACTCAATGGGGTGTGTATTGGGGCAACATGACGAGTCTGGTCGAAAAGAGCAGGCAATATACTACCTTAGCAAAAAGTTTACCGACTGTGAAACAAGATACTCACTGCTCGAGAAAACTTGCTGCGCTTTGGCATGGGCTGCTCGCCGACTAAGACAGTATATGTTAACCCATACTACCTTGTTGATTTCGAAGATGGATCCAATCAAGTACATATTTGAGAAACCTGCTCTTTCCGGAAGAATTGCAAGATGGCAAATGATCTTGATGAATTTGATTCAGACTCGACTTGACCAGATAAATTTGATTGATGAGAAAAGGTTAGCAGCAGTTTGTCATGGCCAGATGTACCAGAAACGGATGATCAAAGCTTTTAACAAGAAGGTTAAGCCAAAGGTATATCAGGCTGGTGACTTGGTAATCAAGCGTATCATATTACCACAGGGTGATCCTAGGGGCAAGTGGACTTCAACATATGAGGGACCATTTGTAGTCAAGACAGTGTTCTCAGGAGGTGCCATGATACTGACTACAATGGATGGTGAAGACTTCCCACAACCTGTAAACGCAGACATAGTTAAAAAATACTACGCATAAAAAGAGACCCGCTAGGTTGACAGGCCTAGGCAAAAATAAGGGCATCCCGGCAAACCAAAAGGGTTTGGGCAAAAATTAGGGATATATATATAAAAAGATGTACACCCGGCAAGTCGAAAACCTGAAAAGGCGGCTTGGGCAAAAAAGGGTATCCCGGTGGATTGAAAATCTGAAAGGGCAATCCAGGCAAAAGTTAGGGATTAAAGCGTATGACTATGTCTCGTTTGGATCACTCATGAAACTGCAACCAGTTGTACTACTTACTCAAGCTCAAACAGATAAAGCTCAATCCAATCGTTTCCGTCTCAACAGCAAGAAGATGAGATACTTGAGTGGCAATAGTAGAATTGAAACTCAATAGGATTATTTCCCACATAGCTGATTCTTTTTGTAAAACTTCATGACAAAATTCTCTTACTAGGGTTTATGTCTCCTTGTACAAACTTACCCGTGTATGGGTCACTTTTGATATAAATAAATTCCATCTTTTGAATCCAGATTCACTTTTACCCTATTTACATAAGCGAAACGTCCATTGGTTGTGTTTGAATGTATGTATGCCTTTGAATATGATTGATGTTTACCAGAAACGCATGTATGCTTTTAATATGATTGATGTTTACCAGAAATGCATGAAAATGCAGTAATAGTATTTACTAAGGACGAACGAGGGAAGGATTTCAACGAAGCTTCGCCGATTCATCTTTACAAGACAGTTACAAACCATCAGTAGGACTAATCCATTTTCACAAAGTCTAATCTCCCCTGGAATTTATATCCATCTCTTTTATCCTCATACGGATATACGGGAAATTACTTTCCAATAAGGGCACGATGAACGAAGACGGGATGTTATACTTATCCTACTATCAAACGAAAACGAAGGTTATCTATACCCTACTATCCCCAACAACGGGAGGTTATCTATACCTTGTTATCCCCAACAACGGGAGGTTATCTATACCTTGTTATCCCCAGCAGACGGAGGGTTATATATTCTTCAACAACGAATCGGGATTTATTTTTCTTGGCCAGCAGTGGTTATACAAGGATATCCAGACACTTCCAGCAGTGTCATAGCATACATACATCATTTACATCATACCATAACATATATGTCTATAGTACATTACCTAAGTGCATCATGTCATACATGCATACATAAAGCATAAACTAATGTTGTTATACAGAATGCTACCTTGTTTTCAGGTTAATTATCCAACAAACAATCTTATGATCTTTGGGACTGCTTTATTGTAACCTCAGGGTTACTTTATCCTCCTGATGAGCTTCTTATTACTTTGGGACTGCTTTATTGTAACCTTAGGGTTATTTTATCCTCCTGATAGCCTCTCATGACTTCAAGACTGCTTTAGAGCTACTGATTGCTCTATCCTCCTGAAATCATCCTATTACTTCAAGACTGCTTTAGAGCTATTCATTGCTCTATCCTCATGAGGTCATATTACTACTTCAAGACTGCTTTAGAGCTATTCATTGCTCTATCCTCCTGAAGCCATCTAATTATTTCAAGACTGCTTTAGAGTTATCCATTGCTCTATCCTCCTGAAATTACATTATTATTTCAAGACTGCTTTAGAGCTATCCATTGCTCTATCCTCCTGAAATCATTACTTCAAGACTGCTTTAGAGCTATTGATTGCTCTATCCTCCTGAAGACATATCACATTATTATTTCAAGACTGCTTTAGAGCTGTTGATTGCTCTATCCTACTGAAGCCATTCTATTACTTCAAGACTGCTTTAGAGCTATTGATTGCTCTATCCTCCTGAAGCCATTATTACTTCAAGACTGCTTTAGAGCTATTGATTGCTCTATCCTCCTGAGGTCAGATTTATCACTTCAAGACTGCTTTAGGGTTATCATTATTGATTGCTCTATCCTCATGAAGACATGCTGTTACATCAGTATTACTCCAGACTCCTGACAGTTCTCATTATACTACTGAAGAACTTTCCCCTAGTGGCATCTTTAAGCCCACTCAATCATGTTCAACCAACCATCAATATCACTCCATGCACTGGTGAGTGCAAATTTTTGGGCTTTTGTGTTCAATCCCCTTCAACCTTCCAGGTTACGACTGGCAAATATACCAATCTAACCCCTCAGGTTTCAGAAAATTGAACAGGGGCAGCTGTTGCACCCCAAAATTTGCCCTCACAATACAAGACTTTGTGTTCCAAGAAGGTTCACAAGGTTCACAAAATTCACAATTGGTCAGAAGAGTTGACAATTCCCTCAGACAATGCACCTCCTAAGCAGTGCATCCAAAACTAGGGTTTTGACTTTAATCAGGCTAAATGAACTTCCAAGACTTCAAGTGAGCTTCATAACATCTTATATGTGTATAAGAACCCCCATGTCAAGTTTCAAGACTTTTCTCAAAAGTTTGCTCAGTCAGATGATCAGATAAGTCAAAAGCAGTCAATGCAGTTAAAAGGTCAAACTGAGGTCAACTGTGGTCAAACCAAAGTCAAACTTCATGATTTTTTTTGCCAACATCAAAGAGAGTCGTTTGACTTTTTGCAGGTAAATATCATATGGCATGCATTTTTTTTTCTAAAAAGTAAAAATGGCACAATTGGCAGGAGGACATGTGTAAGGAGTTATGAGTGTGAGAGGTTGAGAGTTCGAATCTCACCTTTGTCATTTTTTTTGTTTTTTATTATTTTTACTCTAAATTTTTCTATCTTTCATTAAAAAAATAACAAAAATAGTTTTTTATTATTATTTAATTATTATTTTCGTATTTTAATTAAATCATTTTTTAAAATATTATTTTTTTCACTTTTTTCTAAATTATTCATAAAAATATCCAAAAAATCATAAAATAAAAAATATTGAAAAAAATTTTGTTCTTTTTATAATATTTTTTATTTTAGGAATCAATAGGATTATTAGTTTTTATTTTAAGTTTATTTTAATTATTTTAAATTTTATTTTTTTCTTAACTAATTATTTAGTTTGGGCTTTAAAATGGGCTTTAGGGACATTATTGACAATTTGGTGTTAACCCTAATTTGTTCCCTATATATACATGTGTTGCCTTGTTGGAAAAAGAGGAGAGAATGAAAAAAACCTAAGAGGAGTGAGTGCCGTTTGCCGTTATTTAGTTTTCTTCTTCATCCATTACTATTGTTTCTTTTTCTTCATCGTTTACCGTTATTTCTTTTCCTTCATCTATTACTGTTGTTTCTTTTTCTTCATCTTTTACCGTTATTTCTTTTTCTTCATCTATTACCGTTATTTCTTTTTCTTTATCTATTACTGTTACGTTTATATATATATAATTTTTTAAATTGTTAGAGTTTATATATATAAGATTTTTGATCGAATTATGTCGATACGATGTTTGCACATTTGTGTGCATGACGCGTGACATTTGTGTTAGTTCGATCTGGTTGCGATGATCGCATTTTTGTGTGAGCAATAATACTATTTTTTGCTTAATTTCTTTTTCTTTGCGATAAATTTTGTTTCGTCCGATTTAGATCTGGTTGCGATGAGCGCATTTCTGCGTTAGCAACATTGTTGGGTTATTTGGCACATTTAAAATTCATTATTGCTTTATTATTATTATTATTATTATTATTATTATTATTATTATTATTATCATTATTTATTATTATTATCATTATTATCATTATTATTACCATTATTATTATTATTGTTATCATTAATTTATTAAAATTTGTTATAATATAAAAATCTGTTTTTTAAAATAAATAACATTAACATCTTTTCCAAATTAATATGAAAACCTATTATTTTTAAGAAAAACTTTTTTTTAGATAAATTTAAAATAATAACTAAAATCTTTTTTTTAAAATAATAACTAGAACCGTTATTTATTTTATTTTATTATTGTTCAATTCAAATTTCATTATCATATTGTATCTGCTCCTCTCATGTAACCTCGCGAACTTAACAATCGCTCTTTAAATTCTGCCTTTAAATTTCTGCTTGCATGGTTTAAATTATGACATTATCTCTCTCTTTGCATGATTCAATTATCTCACGCGTTTACTATTATTTCTGTCACATTGCACACATCCGAAGGTTTAGGTCTAACTGTTCGGCCGCCGCGCCAATAGTCCGTAAAACTTCACACATTCAATTTCAAATCCTCAAAACTACAAACTACAAACCCTAATTTTCACAAATGCCTCGCCGCAGGCAAAATTACAATTTTTACCCTTAGCATTAGGTCAAAGAGCCGCCGCGCTCATTTTAGGGTTTCCCGCCGTGGAATCCCTAATTTAACCCTAATTACAACTTAACATTTCAACGTAGAGATTTGGAGTTTCTACACTCCACGTAAGCGTGTCCTTAAGATGCGTTTATTCCCCTTGAGACCTTGACCACAGTCAAGAAGTTTCTAACCTCCCTATTGAGGGGAACTACGATTACTCTGATTCCGTTCCCGTAAGGATACGTAGGCACAAGATGCGATGTCTTGCCGAGTAAACTTAGAATTAACCCCCTTTATTATTTATTATTGCTTATTTATATTTTATTTAATTATTTTGCTTATTATTTTGTAATTGTTTCTTGGATGTAAAGTTGTTTAATTATTTAATTATTATTATGGTTAGTAATTAGGGAGTGTAACAACATGTATGTAATATTAAAATAAATTTAGATCACTTTTAAATAAAGATAATTAAAATAAACACGTCACACACGTAAGTCGATTTTAATCGCCGTCTCACTTCCTAAGGATATCCCTCAAGTTGCCTACGAATAATGGTTAAGTGGGGTGTATAAAGCAAGTCCCTCAAATAGAAAAATCATCAAAGTCCCTTATGGTTGCCTTTACGAATCGAGTCCCTTTCGAGAAAATGATGATGGTCCCTTATATGTGCTTATTACATCCCACAATGACCTTCAAAAATCCAATTGTCCCTCACATGTCCCTTAACATCCAAAGTAAGGACTACCTACTCCATTATAGTAGGGATATGTAGCGGTAAAAATCGTGAGTATAAGTTATTGACTAACTTAACTCAAAGAAAACAAGAGTCGCCACCGCACTTTTATTTTATCCAAATAAAGGAAAGGAAAAAGAGCGAACAAAACCAAAGAGTTCTAAAATAAGAACACGAGACAGAGATCGGGGTAAGGGGGTTGGTTACGCAATGGGAAGGTGTTAGCACCCAAAACGTCTATAGTACTCTATAGGAGCCCTTTGAAATATTTACGCTTTTTGGTTTGAAAATGGTTTGTTTGAAAAGAGATTGGGGAGATGAGAAGAGAATATTTTTTTAGATTTTTGTGTTTGGAGAGACTTATCGTCTCATGCCTACGTACCCATAAAGTGCAATATGGAATCAAAACCCCGTAGTTCGTGGTACAAATGACAAAATTTTGTTGGTTTTGATTGATTTTAGATGTTCAGACAAGTCGTCATTTCAAGGAGAAAACTGCGACTATCCACCCACGAGTATTAAGACAACATCTGCGTCACATAAAGATGGAGGATTTGCTTGGATTATCAACAAGACTATCACTCAACATCAACGTGGAAAATGTCAAAGTCTTAATAATATGGGGAATAGGAGATTTACATCTCAACTATAGAAATGAATCATGTCTAAACTTTATGAAAAAGTTTTAAAGTGAAAAAAGTGCATAAAGGCACAAAAAAGAGTTGATGAGTTTTTGTATTTTTTATGTCTTTTGAAATTGGTCAAAACATGATTAACATTGATTGACTTTTATTAAGAAAGAAACAAAGTTTAAAAATCACTTGACGAAAGTCAAGGTTTTATTGCGAAAAGCGGTTTTGAAATTTGAAACCAAGAAGGTTTTGAAAGAGGGAGAAAGTTTTGAAAATTTAAGAAGGGGAGGAGATGAAGTGACTATCCTAAAAATCAAAATAAGAGCTAGAGATAAGAAAGATCTAACCGACTTGTAGCACACTCCAAAGCAAGCAAAAAGATTTCCATCTGATTTAAAGCATAAGCCAAGGATCGAGCCAAATAAAGGCTAAGATTCAAAATACTCCAAGCATAGGGAAGAAAGTCCTAATCCTAAGTCCAAAATGTCCATGAAGTCCAAGGTCTAAGAATGGTCCAAGAGTATAACCACAAAATTAATAGCACCAAATTTTTTAGATGTTTTATCCTTTATTAGTGTTTTGAACAAAGTATGGTCCAAGTGGACAAAAGAAAAATGACATAAACATAAACAAAGATATGGTATGTAATGATAAAATGGAAGCATAAAAGTAAAAAAAATAAAGAGTAAGAAGAGAATATAAACAAAATTAAACAAGGATATTGTTAGTGAATTAGTGTTTAGTGGTTAGAACATATGATCAATGATGATTAATTCTTGCACTTAGACCAAGATTAATGAAAATTCATTAGAGGATTGATAGAATCAAAGCCTCCTAACAATGATTTTCATAGGTATTGGAGTTAAGACAAGCAACTAAACATACTTGGACTTTTAAACGTAAGTTTGAGCCACGAATGATCATTTTCCGATTAAGGGACACTTTAGCGCTATGTTAAGCAATCGTAATCGGGTTTATGTAGAAACCACGACTATCTGAGGCCGGTCAATAAAATGTTTGTGTTAATACATGTTAGAGAAATGATATATAAATCAATCTCCTAAAACATGCCACACAAAAAGAAAAGAGGTAGTGATCTCATCATAATCAAGATTTTTAATCAATTAATCAAAGGTAATCTATCACTATTCCAAAGTACGGAGAATTATCTCAATGATTATTCATCCATAGATTTGAAATAATGAAGATTAAACAACCTTGATAATCGACAATCTATGATCCATAGATTTCATCGATCAAAAATAAAAAGAAGAAGAAAGAAAATTAAAATGAAAAGAAACCTCAATTTGAATCTTAAATCGATTAAATCATCATCAATATCAATCACCTCTCTTGGTGGATAAAATCGACACCCAAAGTCCATTGATATTGATGAGATCTTATCAAAAATTCAAAAATCCAAAATAAAACAATAATTAATCCAAATTAATATACATATTTTTTAAATCAATTTTTAAGAGTTTTTATTTTTCTTTAAAAAAAGGAATTAAAATATAAATTAGTAAATATTGTGGGAAGGCCCACACGGCCCAAGTCTTTTAAGAAAAAGAAAAACAAAATGAAAATAATAGAAAAAAATTAAAAAAAATAAAATAAAAACAAGTGAAAGAAAAAACAAAAAGGAAATAGAAATCAGAAAAAGAAATACATCATCTTCTTCTTCGCAACTATTCACGGCCATGGATGTTATTCGAAACTCTCCATGAATTGGAGCGGCGGAATGCGAAACCAACTCGGTTAGGTTCGAAATCAACAGCAGATTCTAAATACGCCAACAATTTCGAACGAAGCTCAACTCCAGAATCAAATTTAGAACACAAGACTTCGACGAAACCGGTAACTACCTTCGAGTTTACGTGAGCAACAGTTGGATTTCTCTTCTCCTTCACGTTTCTGAAGATTTGTTGTATTGATGAAGATTTTCTGCGATTTGTGAGATGCGAAAATGAGATGTGGTTTTGATGGTAATGGTTAAAGAAAAATTGAAGGGCAATGTTGATGAATTTTCAAGGATAGTGAAGTTTAATTGAATGAAGCTTGAAGGTGATTGAAGGTTGGGGTGATATTTCTGCAGAATTTTCTCGGCTGTTCAAGCTTGAGAAAATGAGAATGAAGCGCTCTCTATTTATAGAAGAGGTGAGTGATTTCAATTTGAATATTTCTGCTGCCGGTTTTGATCTTTGTTTTTTTTTGCGTTTTCATTTGGTGCTTTGTGTGAACCGTGCGTGACCCATGTGCATCTTTCACGTCATTTTGATTTTTTCATTTTTTAGCTCACGTGTGACGTGGATTGTTTTTCTTAGCTGGCTCACATGCTACTCATTTTTGCTGCAGCTTGTGAATATGGCTTGGTTTGGGCTTCATCTACACTTAAGTTATCCAACTCAAAATTGGTTGTTGTCAATAACTTGCTAAACATACCAGAAGACATGACTGCATTTGTTTGTCACTAAGTAACAGAGAAGCCTCCCTCAGCTGATCTTGCTGTTCTCTTCTCTTAAGGAAAGGATTTGATTGGCCGAAATTCATGACAATTTGAGCGAGTCTCTGAGCTGCTTCCTGATCACCTTTTCTTGTTGAACAACAATATAAGCGCAGATTTCCCTTTAGAGTACTGCATGAGAATATCAAAAATATAGTTTTGAAGGCGCTTTTCAAATAGAAAGTCATTCTTGGCTGGAGCATTACTGGCCTCATTTCTTCTCCAAACCTTTTGATCCCTTGCTCAGGAACCAAGAGCCACTTAGCTAGATCCTCAATATTTGGAATTGTTGCGGATAAAGCGAGGAAGCGGACCTGAGACAGAGGATTTAATTTCATTTTTGGATTGCAAGACACAATTTTTATCCTGCTAACAACTGCTTCCAGGGCAGCTCCACGGGGATCATTCAGCAGGTGAACCTCGTCAATTAAAAGAAGTGCTATGTCACTGAAAAAGATCAAGCCACCACTTTCTGTACCATATCGTGACACTGTCAGCTCAAGGCAATAAATCCCCCCATGGTCCAAATTTCTGATTCCAGTCACGGACCTTCTCCTGAACTAAAGCCTTAGATGGGGCAATATAGATTGTTTTAAGAGATCCCTTCACATGTATGAGTCTTCCGTCGGATGATATGGACTTGGCGAGAAGCCTCAAAATGCAAAGCTCAAAGAGTACTGTTTTACCACTTCTGGTTGGAGCAGAGATGACCATGTTTACATCAGAGTAGTAACAAGTAGAAAAGCATTCACTCTGAAGTGAATTAAAATATCTGAAGCTAAAACATGATTGAAAAGGTTGAGGCAAATCGGACACAGACTTTAATGAATATGAATCCATAATCGGGACGCTGAATTAACTGGTAGAGGAAGAGGATACAGAAGGATTTTCGTCGGTGTGTGCAAGAGAGCAAGGTGAGTGAGAAAATGGACGGAATGAGGGAACTCTGAATCGAGTGTGGAATGGTAACACTCTAAAAGTTCGAAAATTGAGTAGGGTGGTGTTTATATAGCTTGATGAAATTTTCTTCCCAACTCTTCTCAAATTCTTCCTGGAACTTGTTTAATAATAATCTCTTAAATGTTATCTTTTCATTGTCTTGACTGAGATCAGGTAATGCAGCTGTTCAGAAAATTTCTCAAAGTTCTGTGGAGTTGACTTGTTCAATATACTCTTCAACTGTCTCTACTTCGCCTGTTCCTCATCTGTGTTTCTGCCAGTAGAAAGATGTGAATCGCATTCAACAATATGAGAACCAAATTAGCACCCATCAAAGCTTAAGCTAAATCTACCGTGACTTCAAACCCTTCAGGAAGATCAGTGCATTGCTCTGCAAATTTTTTTAAAAAAGAAATCTCGAGAGTACTTTTTGTCGGTGACTGCACTTATCATTGCTGTCCTGTTGAGTTTTATCTGATATTTCTAGTTTTCATGCGGACGTGTCTGCAGCATCCTCAAGCTTTTCGGTGTTGATGCCCCCAAGGTGTTCTTCAGATGCTTGCAACATTTATCTGCTTAACATCTTGCAGTGCCAAATCCCTGCACTCATTAGTCAAAAACACTTCTCTCTCACTTGCGGCATTGTCAAGAACAGTATGACAACCATGTTGCATCATCCTACCATGAAACATCTTTTTCCCATCTTTTGATTCAAACATATATTCAAAGTAATATATATCAGGAAGCTCATTTGATTCATCAACTTCAACTGACACAAATATTCCCACAGAAACAACTTCTCCGTGAATAATTGCCTGCTTATAAAGAGGCAATCCAGAACAGGTCTTTCTTTCAGAAACCCCTTCCCATCTAATATCTCCGTCATCAGAAAATGCTTTAATCTGTTTGGAAGCTAAACGTGGCTTTAGTGTTTCCTCCAACAGTATTGTCTCTTCCTCAGCATCCTCATCTTCATTCTTTTCCTGTTCCTCTGCTATGACTCCGGTGAGCATTTTTTCCAGGAAAGTCTGTACCAGAATCTTCAAATGCATTCCATGATTGAGTATCTGTAGCCACAACAGGAACTTGTTTTTCTGCATTCCATACACCGTCGTGCCATACATCAGATGTAACAGAAGACACACCAACACTAGAAATTTCAAAAGATGGCCAATGCATATTATCATTCACGGTCGAAAATGGATCAAATCTATCCTGCAAAGATTCAGCACTTAAAGGTACTGCCGCACGAGTTTCCACTTGTGCAGTAGCTGGTGTGAACTGAGGCGTACCAAATGTTGCCCACCCTTCATTTTTAGGGATGGATATATCCGCTGATTTTGCATTCAGAGGTTGCAGTAGTCTCCACAAAGAAATCAATAGATGCAACTTGGGATGTTTGTGTAGGTTGATTTCCTTTGAAAGATGTAGTTGAAGCCATATCAGATAATTGAAACAGATCTCCCAATGGAGCTTGAGATGGTGCAGCTGTTTGAGAAAGAACAACAGATGAAGCTGATGTCACTGGTGCCTTGGAAAGATCCAAGCTAACAGCTCTTGCAGGACCATGTCTGAAGCACTCTTAGCAACAGCAGTCCCCAAACCCATATCAATTCCTATATCTGCCTTCTTCAGAGCAGGTGCATCATTGACTCCATCACCGGTCATTGCAACCACTTCATTTTGGTGCTGCAATGCTTCAACCAGCATCCTTTTATGAGAAGGCTCAACCCTGGTTAAAAGTGCCATTCGCTGCAATGCTATAGTTTGTTGCAGTGCTGGAAGTTCTTCAAACTCAGAAGCAGTGTAAGAATGTTCAGTAAAATCTATCAAATGGTCAAAAGCACCTATCTTGCGGCAAAGTGACTCGGCAGTGGACTTGATATGGCTTGTTGTACGCCTTTTCGGTAGTCCACAAACATAGTTGGTAAAAAGTGATCCTTTACAAAATTCTCCACAAAAGCTAGCAACCCGTCATTGCTAAGTTGAGAATACTTTGTTGGTAGCATTGAAGCAATTTTATCTGTGAACTGTAGCACAGGTCGGTATATTGATGCTGCTAAATATATGCCCTCCTCAGGTAAAACCGCCGCAGAACCATAACCTTCCTGCAGCACATCAGGACCCTCAGCAGAAGCTCCTTTGCCATCGGTGTATACAGCTCTCTGGCCAGTTTTTTTTTCAACATACTTGCGAAATTGAGACTTCGTTGTTCCTGGATTGCCGAGAAGAAGAACATTAATGTCTCCTCGCAGACGATGCTTCCCTTCAACATTCTTTTCTTAACCTCCAAACATAGCTAAAGCTATTCCAGTTTTTATATCATCATGACCATAGATTGATGGAGCAATAGACTTGACAATCCTTTCTCCAATTCTGATTTTAAAGCATGTTTTAGTCCTTCATGCAGATGGTTTACCTCCTGCGATATGTGGCATTTGATTCATAGCTTGAGGTCAATTTTCCATCATCTGGAACCTCGGGATCAGAACAGGGATTAAGAATACGGGAATCACCGTTTTCATATCTCTCTTCCGACGAATTGTCTTGAACTAACTTATTTTCAGGCAGAGCAATCTTATCTATGCAATCAGAACTGTTAGTTTCAGTTTTCATACCTTTATAACCAAGGATATTAAATCTGAATTCACTTGTTTTAGCCAATACATGAGACAGATCAAGAACAAACTGCAGCAAACTTGCTTCATGGCGTACAAACGGCACAATAGTAGATGTGCAAAGAATAAATAATTATCAGGAAATACGAGTTGAGAAGCCTTTTTGGCATCAGTGATACAGCTCGTGACGACTGCATCCAGTCCACATATGAAGTACACTAATCTACTGATGAAACAAAATGGATGAAGCCACAAATGCTTTTTTCATAGAAGAAAGTTTCGAAGCAAGACTCCCAGCTACAGAGAGAGCCAAATCATATTCACCGTGTTGCCATAACGAGAAAGCATACACTCGCAAACCTTCTTCATCAAGTGGCCCTTCTTTCTTCAAATTTTCACATTCCTGCAAAGCATCAGCAACATTCCCTGCCTTGGAAAGTGATCTAGCCAAATTGATAGAAATATCCATGATACGTGAGTTTTGATTACTCTCTGAGCCAATGCTAACTGCATGGCGTGCTAACCTATAAAATGTAGCAGCAGACTTGTAATCTTTTTGAGCCTCACATACCAGTCCATGTAAGTTATGGGATTCAGGAGAGTGAGGGGAATGCTGCACAGCCTGTTGAATAGCTCCAAAAAACCTGTGAAGATGCAAGATGGCCACTCAGCAAAGCAAGCTTAGTTAGCCCAATTTGGAATTCAGCTAAAGGCATTATCTGCACTGCTCGGGAACAGCTTTCAGATGCCTCATCTGGTGCAGACTCCTTACTCACGTAAGACTCGGCTGACATGCTCGCCCATGGCAATGCAAGGCCGGGATCAATACTTCGTGCACGATCAAACACTTGCCTTGCCAATTGCTTTATGAAAAAAAAGCAAGACAGATAGCCCGTCCATTTGCAGTGATTCTTTATCAATAGTATGCAAGAGAAGCAGCATCAGTTTTGGCACATAAGTATTAAGATGAGAACCCATCATTCTAATTAGCATCTCAATTCGGTTTAATGCTTGTTTACGAAGCAAGAAATCATCAGAATGGAGCATTTTTCTGTCTATGCTATTCAGAAGTCTGACAAAATGACTCCTCAAAAAGCCTGGAAGATCTTCTGCACCAGTGAGAACTTTAGCAATGCCTTTAATCATCTGAGGCACTCTGGCTAATCTTTTGCTTATCTCATTTGAATCACCAGCATCTGTAAAGCATACAAGTTCATCTAAAAGAGCCGGTAAAGCAGCTTCGCGGTCTTTTGATGTCAAAATATGAACAACGTGAGGTAAAGAATCAAAACGAGCAGCAATCCAAGTACCAGCTAAAAAACATAGTAAGATAAACCATAGGCGAAGTAACCCCAGGAATCTCCTCCTTCATAAACACGCAACCATGAGCTCTTGATTTCGTTGTAACACCAACTTGATTATTTTCCACACACCTCTGATAAAAATGAACACAACTACTCATGTACCAGGACATTACTTGCACCTTTAGTTTGGACCAAACTTCTTATTGAACACTGCTCGACAAACTGATGATTCTCCATAAGACCACTTGACTTTGAACAATCATCTCTTGAGAAAATAGACTACTGATACATAACTTGCAAATGAAGTAATCCCTTGATAGTTTGACCAAGATGAGGTCAAACTTCCATCTGATTTAGACTCGAATGAATGTCCTTGCCATTAATCTCCTTGGCGAAACCCTAAACACACAGAGAAGAAGAAAAAACAAACAAATTGAAAAATATTTTTGGTAATTTTGGTTAGATGTTAGTAAACAGAAACAAACATAAAGTAAATAAGAAACACAAAGTAAGATCTTGTTTGTGGAATGATATGCAAATGAAATGTGGGATCTTAGGGGTAAAAATTAGGGTATTACAGCTGCCCCTATTTAAGATTCTTCTATAGGGAGACGTGAAGATTGACATCTTTGTCTCGACCAGATAGAAGAGACTTAAATATAACAATAAACCTAATTTTTAGCCATAAGAGACCACAAAATGATATGATTATGCTAATGATATGCAAACATAAGACTTCTGTGGGGAAATGATGCCACAAGAGACAAACAAAAGCTCGGGAGAAAAAGAGACTTCACATGAGAAAACAAAAGAGCAAGATCCTATTCCGATAAGGGAAAGGAAACGACTCAATGGGGAAAAGAGATACCAACTGCCAGTTACTGGGCGAAGATATTCGAACTGAAGATAATAGGTAAAATACTTTCTACCGGTTACTGAGTAGAAAATAAGTGTAAAAACACAAGAGAATTGTTATCTACCGGTTACTGGGTAGAAAACAAAGAAATGTATTACCTATTACCAGTTACTGGGTAAAAAGTAATCCACTCGTTGAAATATAATCAACTACCTGTTACTGGGTAGGAAAAGAAGCAACGCCAACTACTGGTTACTGAGTAGTTTAGCGAGAATAATAGACTTGAATGAAAGGGGTTACCAACTATCGGTTACTGGATAGGGTAAACAAAATATCGATTACCTGTTACTGGGTAGGACGGACTCGACTACCTGTTACTGGGTAGGAGAAAAAGATAAAAGGTCAACTTCCTGACACTGGGTAGGAGAAAGAGATATATCATAAGCTACTTGTTACTAAGCAGCTCCAAACACACAACAAACTTCTCAAATAAAGAGACAACCATTTGTTGGAAAAAGATATTAACAACTCTGTCGGCGATCTTTAAAAGAGATACGAGCAGGTTGAACCATGCAATAGAATTCTGATCGGGAGTTATTCCACAGAAATTCCAATTGACAGAAAAGCTGATCAGATAAGGATCCATCACTTCACAATAAACTTCTCTGTTAAGGATGAGCTAGAGAAATGTTATTTATTGAGAAGGTAAAATTCTTGAGATTACACAAGCTGCTCAAATAAAGAGGCTTCCATATGAAGTTGCATAAGTAATTACTACTGGGAAAATCAAATCTTCATCTTCTGATGGGGATCAATAACAGATTCTGTTGAGGAAAATAAATCCTCAAAACCACCTTCTCGTCATCCCGGTTTCACAGCCCAGGGAAAACTAAAGTAACTGCTGCAAGAGACCAAAGTTCAATCCAGGAACAAACTGGAAAGAAACGGTCAAACAAGACTCGACCCAATGAGGAAATAACTCAACTGGGGAACAATTCCATCCAGATAAAAGTCGGGGATGAAAGCTAAACAAAACATCTTCCACGAGGCATAAACTCAGTGGGGAATTAAAAATGACAGGTATTTTCTGCTTATGGGTCGACACTCTAATGAAGAGAGGACACACGTATTCTGCGAGATAACAACATCGGGAAAAGAGAAATACCAACAAAAAATGCAGGATGCGCAATGCAACAAAGTCATGCTATGCTCAATCAAAATGAATGCGCATGCAATGAGTATGGATATGCTGATAAATCAGACAAAAAGGGCAAACAGAAGGTGAACAAAACACCACAACACCACTTGAAATACTCGGCTAATCTCTGCGAGTTAGAGATATCATTGGAGATTGTGCTGGGGATCAGAAACATAAAATCTGCAAGAGATACACAAGAGCCATCAAAGGAAAATAAATCCTACCACAAGGCTTAAATCTCGCTGAATAAATGGAAATATTGCTTGGGGAAAAGACCCCAAAGATCAATCTTCAACCATTAATAATTCAACAATATGAACTCCGCTTTGAGAAGAAAACTGTTGGAGAAAAACATAGCAACACAAATCTTCCAACCCTGCCAGGGGAATAAGAAGTTAACATCATAGCAAAAAGTCAAACTGAGGGGGATTTTAAATCAACACCCAATCACAAGGTGAAAGAAAACCCGACAGGTGACTGCTATGTCAACACTTCTCAACATTGTTCTCTACTTGAGGAATAATCCAAAGCAAATGTGCATAATCTCCGCTAGGAATCATCAAAGACAAATCTCCGCCTGGGCAAAAGCATCAAGGAGAAGTAGTCTTCAAATTTCTCAACTGTCCGATCATTTAAATCAAGACTTTGCTGTGGAAAACCGTTCTACACTCGTCTGGTTTATCCAAAGAAACAAAACTCTGCTAAGGGAATATCAGCAAACTCTACTGAAGAGACCTCAACAATAGCTCAAATAGGGAAACATCAACACAACTCTACTGGGGAGCTGCCAATAAATTCTACCAGAGAGGCAAGAAAGAACCCTGCTGAAGAGAACACTTATGCTTTTCGCTTCAAGATTCTACCATTCTTGGGATTACTGTTGATATTCTTTCTTTTATTTTCACAAATCAAAGAAAAATGTTTTTATAATTTTCAAAATTTAAATCAATTATTCACATTTTTTTCAAAAATCATCATCAAAAATAAAATGAAATTCTATAAACAGAAACAAAATAAGAATTGCAAACAAAGGGACAAAGGCCCAAATTATATTGATAGAATGGTAGTCTGCAAATGGCGTAACTCCATGGATCATTACAAAGTTTGAAAAATGGTAAGTACAATGGAAAGCTCTACATTGAAATACAATGACCATTATTCTCCCTAACAACTTTGAATTCCAACTGTGCTTGAGACTTCAGCGGAGAATATCTGAAGTAAAACCTTTGATAGGAAATGTTGCTTCAAACGATCAAGACTGGCCAGATGCAGTTACTTGCCATGATCCCTAACTTTTGCCTAGATTGCCCTCTCGGGTTTTCAATCTACCGGGATAATTATTTCTGTTTTGTCTCTAATTTTTGCCTGGACCGCCCTTTCGGGTTTTCAATCCACCGAGACGCTCATTTTTGCCTAAGCCGCCTTTTCAGGTTTTCAACTTAGCGAGCTGTTCTTTTATTTTTTAGGCGAAGTATTTCTTGACTGCATCGGCATTCACAGGACGAGCGAACTCTTCTCCATCCATAGTTGTAAGAATTAATGCACCGCCAGAGAAGGCTCTCTTAACAACATATGGGCCTTCATAATTAGGAGTCCACTTGCCCCTAGAATCAGTAGTAAAAGTCGAGATCTTTTTGAGCACGAGGTCACCTTCTCTGAACACACGGGGTCGAACCTTCTTATCAAATGCTTTCTTCATTCTTTGTTGATATAATTGGCCATGACACAAAGCCGTCATTCTTTTCTCTTCAACCAGATTCAACTGGTCGTATCTACTTTGACACCATTCAGCCTCAGCCAATTCAGTTTCCATCAAAACTCTCATAGAAGGGATTTCAACCTCTATCGGGAGCACTGCTTCCATGCCATAAACAAGAGAAAAAGGGGTTGCCCCTGTTGAAGTGCGAACGGATGTGCGATATCCATGCAGAGCGAAAGGAAGCATATCATGCCAATCCTTGTATGTAACAACCATCTTTTGAATAATCTTCTTAATGTTCTTATTAGCAGCTTCAACAGCCCCATTCATCTTGGGTCTATAAGGAGAAGAATTATGATGCTCAATCTTAAACTCATCACATAATTCCTTCATCATCTTGTTATTTAAATTCGACCCATTATCAGTGATGATCTTGCTCGGAACACCATACCGACAGATGATTTGATTCTTGATAAACCGGACCACTACTTGCTTAGTCACATTTGCATATGATGCCGCTTCAACCCATTTGGTAAAATAGTCAATAGCCACCAATATGAAACGGTGTCCGTTCGACGCTTTAGGCTCAATCATTCCAATCATATCAATGCCCCACATTGAAAAAGGCCATGGAGAAGAGATAACATTGAGAGGAGTTGGAGGCACATGAATCTTGTCAGCATAAATCTGACATTTATGGCACTTTTTCACATATTTACAACAGTCAGATTCCATTGTCAACCAATAGTAACCTGCCCTTAACATCTTCTTAGCCATCGCATGTCCATTGGCATGGGTGCCAAAGGATCCTTCATGGATTTCTTTCATCAACATATCTGCTTCGTGTCTATCCACGCATCTGAGCAAGATCATGTCATAATTTCTCTTATACATCACATCATCATTCAAGAAGAAACTACCAGCCAATCTTCTCAAAGTTTTCCTATCCTTTTTGGATGCCCCAAGTGGGTACTCTTGATTCTGAAGAAAGCATTTAATATCATAATACCAAGGTTTATCATCAACCACCTCTTCAACTACAAACACATGAGCTGGTCTATCAAGACGCATCACATTAATCTTTGGCACATCATTCCAATGATTCACCACAATCATGGAGGATAAAGTCGCTAAAGCATCTGCCATTTGATTCTCTGCTCTTGGTATGTGGTGAAACTCAACTTTATTGAAGAAAGTTGACAACCTTCTTGCATAATCACGATAAGGAATTAAATCAGGTTGACGTGTCTCCCATTTCCCTTTAATCTGATTAATCACTAAAGCTGAATCTCCATACACATCAAGAATCTTGATTCTTAAATCGATAGCTTCTTCCAAGCCCATAATACACGCTTCATACTCAGCCGCATTATTTGTGCAATTGAAAACCAACCTTGCAGTGAAAGGAATATGAGAACCATGAGGAGTAACAATAATTGCACCAATACCTCTGCCATATTCATTAACCTCCCCATCAAAAATCAAACCCCAACGGGATCCAGGCTCAGGTCCTTCTTCATGTAATGGTTCCTCACAATCTTTAACCTTTAGATACATCACATCCTCATCAGGAAAGTCAAACTGAATAGGTTGATAATCATCAATTGGCTGGTGTGCCAAATGATCAGCCAAAACACTTCCTTTTATCGCCTTTTGAGTTCGATACTCGATATCATATTCTGATAACAACATTTGCCAACGAGCAATCCTCCCAGTTAAAGCAGGCTTTTCAAAGATATACTTGATTGGATCCATTTTAGATATCAACCAAGTTGTACAATTCAACATATACTGACGGAGGCGCTTGGCAGCCCAAGCTAGAGCGCAACATGTCTTTTCAAGCATCGTGTACCGAGACTCACAATCAGTGAACTTCTTACTCAAATAATAAATGGCAAATTCTTTTCTCCCGGATTCATCTTGTTGACCCAGAACGCAACCCATAGACTCTTCTAGCACGGTTAAATACATGATCAAAGGTCTTCCTTCTACGGGAGGAGACAAAATAGGAGGTTCAAGCAGATACTCTTTAATTCTTTCGAAAGCTTTCTGACAATCTTCTGTCCAGACACAACCCTGGTCTTTGCGGAGAAGTTTGAAAATCGGTGCACATGTGGCAGTCATATTGGATATAAATCGGGAGATATAGTTCAAACGTCCCAAGAATCCTCTTACTTGTTTTTCTATTCTGGGTGCAGGCATCTCCTGGATAGCTTTAACTTTACCAGGATCAACTTCAATGCCTTTCTGACTGACAATAAAGCCTAACAATTTTCCAGAACGAACACCAAAAGTGCATTTATTAGGATTCAGACGGAGCTTAAACTTTCTCAAACGTTGAAACAACTTCAATAAATTTTTAATATGATCTTCTTCAGTCTTCGACTTACAAATCATATCATCCACATAGACCTCAATTTCTTTATGCATCATATCATGGAACAGAGTGGTCATAGCTCTCTGGTACGTTGCACCAGCATTTTTTAAACCGAAGGGCATCACTCTGTAACAGAATGTTCCCCAGGGTGTAATGAAAGTTGTTTTTTCCATATCCTCAGGTGCCATCTTTATTTGATTATAACCGGAAAATCCATCCATAAATGAAAAGATATTGAACTTAGCAGTATTATCTACCAACAAATCAATGTGTGGTAGTGGAAAATCATCTTTTGGACTTGCTTTATTCAAATCTCTATAGTCAACACACATTCGGACTTTTCCGTCTTTCTTTGGAACAGGCACGATATTGGCCACCCATTGAGGATATTCTACGGTCACAAGAAAACCAGCATCAATCTGCTTTTGAACCTCTTCTTTAATCTTCACTGCCATGTCAGGATGAGTTCTTCTCAATTTCTGCTTCACGGGTGAACATTCAGGCTTTAATGGCAAATGGTGCTCCACAATACCGGTATCAAGACCAGGCATGTCTTGATAGGACCAAGCAAACACGTCAACATATTCTCTAAGAAGCTCTACCATCCTCTTCTTAACATCTGACTGAAGCAGTGCCCCAATCTTGACTTCTTTTTTATCATCATCGGAACCCAGATTAACCAATTCCACCGGCTCTTCATGAGGCTGAATGGCCTTCTCCTCGTGCTCAAGCAATCGAGAAATCTCATCAGGAATTTCTTCAATATCCTCCTCTTCCGCTTCAAACACAGGGAACTCAAAGTTGGGAGGGGGCATATGGTCATTGTTTCCAATGGGTTTAACAATCAATCTGCACAATGATTTTATGTTTGATTTTAGAATATGAACAAAAAAAATGAAAATATTATGCAGATAAGAGTGATTATAACATTATTATACTTTTTTCGGTTTTTTATGTTACCATTTTTCAGAAGTAAAGCAAAAAAGGAAAACAACATATGGATAAACAGAAAAACATTTTATTGATGATGATAAAAGTTGAAACAAAGCCCTCACAAATTCACTTTCACCTTGGGCAGAGTGAAAGGATTTTTGAAAGAAACAAAAACAAATTACTTTGAAACATGAACAACAGTAGGAACATCAACAGCGATCCAATTCTGGCATATCAATCCACGTGTCACAAAGTTGGGCATTTCTTCCTCTTGGTCATCTTCGAGAATTGCAACTGTAGCATGATCTTTGCAATGGATGAACCCAGCACTTCGAAAGACTTCATGAATACTCTTCAGCTCTTTTTGGGTTGAACCAGATGTAAAACCCAAACCAGCTCTATCTTTTTTCTCAGTAACTTCAATGATTCGGCCCCATCCATCAACTTGGCCATTATCCACTGCACGTTGTGCATCTTTTAGAGAAGACATGGACGCCCCATCCTTCTTGACAGCTTTATCAACCACAGAAAGAGCCTGAAACGGAGTTCCAATATCCTCTTCCGCATCGATATAAGAAAAAGACGACAAACTGCTTACCAACATAGCCTGTTCTCCACCAACAACGACAAGTTTACCATTCTGCACGAATTTTAACTTTTGATGCAGTGTCGAAGTAACAGCTCCAGCTTCATGGATCCATGGGCGTCCTAGAAGACAACTGTAAGCAGGACGAATATCCATGACTTGAAAAGTGATCTGGAAAAAACATGGACCAATCTTGATAGGGAGATCAACCTCTCCAATCACGGTTTTCCTCGATCCATCAAAGGCTTTCACAATGACCCCACTGAACCTCATAGGAGTACCTTGATAAGATAATCTGGACAAAGTAGATTTTGGCATCACATTCAACGATGACCCAGTATCAACCAGCACATTGGATAGAGCGTCTTCCTGGCAATTCATGGAAATATGGAGAGCCAAATTATGATTTCTTCCATGATCGGTCAACTCTTCATCACAAAAACTCAGATTATTACACGCAGTGATATTGGCAACAATGCTATCAAACTGATTAACAGTCACATCATGATCTACATAAGCTTGTTCCAATACTTTCTGCAATGATTCACGATGAGCCTCAGAGCTCATTAACAGAGATAGAACAGATATTTTTGACGGTGTATGTAACAATTGATCCACCACATTATATTCACTCTTCTTGATCAATTTCAATACCTCATCATTATCTGACTTCTGGTTTACACCACTTGATTGACCAGACTCTACAGAAGTCTTCAACTGAATTTGCTTACTCCCAGTATCTTCACTTGTCTTTGAAGGCACATTATCAAATACTCGACCACTTCTGGTTACACGTCCGACATCAGCGATAGTCACAACTGAGGGAAGAGAAGGAATGGGAACCTCTTTTCCATCCTCCAACATAGTAGCATTGTATTTGTAGGGAACAGCTTTATCGGATTCATACGGCGTCGGGCCAGGCAAACGGATAACCAAAGGCGTCACAGCAGATTTCTGACTGTTGTAAGAAATTACAACCCGCTCAGGAATATTGAAACGTGGGACTATGACATTCACCTCGTTCTCCACTTCATTTCTGTTTGCAGTAACCTGAATCAAATTCTCATCCATCATCTTTTGTAAGTCCCTTTTCACAATCACACACCCTCGAGGGTTCACAAAACAAATACAACAGGCGGCATAATCATGCTCAATATCATGGAACTCACTCAAAGTAGCATGCATTTCAACAAGCGATCTCCGAATCCAGCGAATGTCGAAAATACGGTATGTACCAGGACAACCATATACCATATTAACAGTTGCATTACCATGTTTAGGAAACGGATTTGATTGCACATTAGGGTTGGTATCTTCAAAAGACAGAATACCGCTTTTTACGAGCTTTGCAACTTCATGCTTCAGAGGATAGCAATTTTCGATATCGTGTCCAGGGGCACCTTGATGAAATGCGCAATGAGCATCTGGCTTATACCACCATGGAATTTCAGTTGGAACAGCCGGCGGATCACGAGGTTGAACCAAATTATTCTTTATTAAAGCCGGAAAGAGCTCAGTATACGTCATTGGAATGGGATCAAATTGTGTTTTCCTCTGTGTACGACCTTGTTGAGTTGTCTTCTCTTGGAAACGTGGTTGATAACTTGCAGTAGCTTGAGCGGTAGGGGTGTTACTGACAACAGGCATAACAGATGCTACTTGTTGCTGACGACGACTACCATTGTTGTTCACAACTCTGCGTCTTCTAGACCTTTCCTGAGATATAGCATTAGCTTCTCCCTCTTTTTTCTTAGGGAATCCAACGCCAGGCTTTTTTGTACTTCCAGAATTTCCTTCTTTTATCAGACGTCCTTCACGGACAGCTTCCTCTAATCTCATCCCCATATTAACCATTTCCGTGAAATCACTAGGAGCGCTCGCAACCATCCTTTCATAGTAAAATGAATCCAGAGTCTTCAGAAAAATCTTGGTCATTTCTTTCTCTTCAAGCGGAGGGCTTATCTGAGCTGCAATCTCACGCCATCTTTGCGCATATTCTTTAAAAGTTTCTTTCTCTTTTTGAGACATTGCGCGAAGCTGATCACGGTCTGGCGCCATATCGAGATTATACTTATACTGACGAACAAAAGCTTCACAAAGATCGTTGAATGTCTTGATTTGTGTACTGTCGAGTCCCATATACCATTTCAGCGCAGCACCAGTAAGACTATCTTGAAAATAGTGGATCAACAACTGATGGTTGTCAGTATAGGTAGACATCTTTCTAGCATACATAATCAAATGACTTTGCGGACAAGTGTTCCCTTTGTATTTTTCAAAATCCGGAACCTTGAACTTAGCGGGAATCTTCACATTTGGAACAAGGCAAAGCTCATGAGCATTCTTTCCAAATAACTCCTTTCCCCTTAAAGCCCTGATTTCTCTTTGCATTTCAGCAAACTGATCTTGAAAGTCATCTATTCGATCCATAACATCCAAACTCTCGCTCGGAGCAGTATGGAAAATTTGTTCTTCAGTATAAGGCATAGCGTGAGTTACAGGCGGTGGCGCAGGTATGACAGTAGGAACAACCGGAACTTCAGCATTAGGAACAACATTAACCACAGGAGGTGGTACAGCCATGACAGCAGGGAGTCTAGAACCTTCGGGAACAGGAGGTCGATATCCCTCTGGCACATAATTGTTAGGCATGCCCCAAGGGAAACCAACAGGCATTTGATATTGAAAAGCATTAATCGGGGCCACAGAAATGGGCGTTGATCCGATTTCAGAAATCACAGTTCCTTGGACAGGAGAAGGAGGAGGTAGTGGTGGCTGATTCTGAGCAGCCACCAGAGCTTCCATTGCGGCAGTCAGTCTCTCCAAACCATCCTTCAGAGTTGATACCTCTTCACGGAGCTCGCGGTTCTCTTGTTGCAACTGATCCATCTTTTTCTTAGAGTTGGCCCGGGTGTTGTAGTGATGCGACAGCTTGACTGAAGGAAGGCCAAAAGAAACAAATAAGACATCTGGAAAAGGCAACACACAATGCACGATGATGCGAATGCAAATGCAAAATGCAGGTGTTTCAACCAGTTTTCAAAGATCTTTAAGATATAAAGCAATTACAAACATCATAAAGAAAAATAACACTTCTTGAAATACTGATAAACATCTCATTTCATTGAATATTGGAAAGAGTTACACTTGGAAATACAAAATACAATAATATCAAAATAAGAAAAAGCTAGGTCCTAAGGAACATCTGATGACGATCCAAGCTGATACTTCCTTCGGAGTCTCTTAATCTCTTTCTCATAGTTGTGTTTCATGGTGATCTTCTCTAGCACAAGCTGATCTACAATACCCTTCCAAGCACCAGAAGTAGGAGGATGTGCTGATGGAGTAGTAGAGGAAAATAAATCCTCTGCATGCCTCTTCACAGCGCGCCGCTCAAGTAACTCTATCAAGTCATCTTTCTCCTTCATCTGTTTTTGCAATTCCATCTTCTCTTTGTCGGAAGCTTGAAACTTACTTTCCCACATCTCTTTTTCTTCCTTCATCTTAGCCAAAGCGTCTTGAAGTGTCTTCACATCATCAGAAGAAACAGGTATTGCCGTAGGGAGTGGCGTAGAGATCACAGTAGTCAGAGGTTTCTCAACAGGGTAAGGCATCTTAAGCTCCATAGCCCTCTTCTTCACCCAAAGCGTGTAAGGTTCTAAAGCAATGCAAACTTGTCTTCCAAGCTCCCCTCTACCCAACCTGTGAATCTTAGTCCAGGCATGAGCCATTCTTCTTCTCAAACCAAGAGAATCATCCCCTCCTTGAAAGAATAAGCCCTCTAATAAAATATTCTTAGGCCTATCCTTCAGCATATATCCCAGCTGACGGCGAGCTAGACTCGGGTTATAGTTAATTCCGCCTTGTATTCCAAGAAGAGGAACATTGGCGAATTCTCCACAACTATCAATAATCCGGACATTATCGTAAACCGAAGAAGACCAAGTGATATCAGTATGCGTAAGAGACATAATCCTTTGAGACCACCTTAAGCAATCCTTGTTTTTCCTAAAAGCAGATGTCTGAGGTAAGTGTGAAACGAACCAATTATACAACAGAGGTATACAGCAAACAATGGTACCGTTTCCCTTAGAAGTCCTACTATGGATGGAAAAATAAGTATCACCAAGCAAAGTTGGAACAGGGTTCCCAATCGAGAAAATCCTAATAGCATTAATGTCCACAAAATTATCAATATTAGGAAACAAGACTAGTCCATAGATGAGTAAAGCCAATATAGCCTCAAACGCCAATGTGCGACCAATGTCAGCAAATAAAGTAGCCTTCTCGATCAAGAACTTAGCAGTCAAACCCTTGAGGCCTCCCTTAGTCTTTAGATTTGTATCAATATCCGACTTCGTCAAATGGGTAGCTTCAGCAATATCTTGAGGTTTAAGAGCTTCCTCCAAACCAGTATACGGAACTTTATCAGAAACCGGTACACCTAACAAATAAGCATATTCTTCCAAGGTCGGCATGAGCTGATAATCGGGAAATGTGAAGCATCGGTAAATAGGATCATAGAACTGCATAAGGGTATTCAGAATTCCATCTTCAATATTGGTAGAAAGAACAAATAAAAGTCTCCCATAACGAGATAAGAAGCCTGAACGATCATCTACCAAGGACACTAGCTTTCTCAACTCTGTAAGATCAGGAGCCCGAAAACCGTACTTCTGAGTGTTTCTCCTTCCAATATCCATAATCAACAATATCTGCGATGTTTGCAAAAGAAAATCTCTGAGATCCTTAAAAACCAGCTGAAACACAATGCTCATGAATGCATGAGTGCAAGATGCAACACCCACAAACAAGTCATACAAAGCACACAGGTTCAAAGATTTGGCACGAGCATGGAGCCAAAGGTAAGAACCAACCATCCCACAATGGTATGTACTATGGTTATATCATCACCTGTAGAACAAGGTTCTAAAAAGTTCCCAGAATCATAATTCCATCTTTTGGATATTATCGGCTTAAACGACTACTCGTCGGCCAACAATATTCTCAAGAGAAACTCATCTGAGTGTGGTATCGCGTAACGACCAATTCAAGTCTACACCTGAACAGCCACCGCACCACGTCCTAATAAGGCCAAGATGGGTTAAAGGGTTCTAAGGTCCTCAGCTTCTCAGGCTCCCAGTCGGAAAAAGTAATATCAATTACGACTACTCGTAAGACATCAGTAATTTCCAAAGGGGCCTCCACCGAGCGGGGGATCTCAAGTCAGCTTAGTAAGGACTACTCCACGTAAGCCAACAAGACTATACCACCCTCCTATCATAAGTGCACTCAAGTCCGGGTTAGGACTTATCTCACCACACAAATTACCAGGCACCAAAACAGAACAATCAATAACAAACAAGTCAAACAGAAAGCGATAAATAAATCAAAGTAGGCAAAACCCACTAGGAACCGTTGGAGTCCCCAGCAGAGTCGCCACTTTTCTGTAGCGGTAAAAATCGTGAGTATAAGTTATTGACTAACTTAACTCAAAGAAAACAAGAGTCGCCACCGCACTTTTATTTTATCCAAATAAAGGAAAGGAAAAAGAGCGAACAAAACCAAAGAGTTCTAAAATAAGAACACGAGACAGAGATCGGGGTAAGGGGGTTGGTTACGCAATGGGAAGGTGTTAGCACCCAAAACGTCTATAGTACTCTATAGGAGCCCTTTGAAATATTTACGCTTTTTGGTTTGAAAATGGTTTGTTTGAAAAGAGATTGGGGAGATGAGAAGAGAATATTTTTTTAGATTTTTGTGTTTGGAGAGACTTATCGTCTCATGCCTACGTACCCATAAAGTGCAATATGGAATCAAAACCCCGTAGTTCGTGGTACAAATGACAAAATTTTGTTGGTTTTGATTGATTTTAGATGTTCAGACAAGTCGTCATTTCAAGGAGAAAACTGCGACTATCCACCCACGAGTATTAAGACAACATCTGCGTCACATAAAGATGGAGGATTTGCTTGGATTATCAACAAGACTATCACTCAACATCAACGTGGAAAATGTCAAAGTCTTAATAATATGGGGAATAGGAGATTTACATCTCAACTATAGAAATGAATCATGTCTAAACTTTATGAAAAAGTTTTAAAGTGAAAAAAGTGCATAAAGGCACAAAAAGAGTTGATGAGTTTTTGTATTTTTTATGTCTTTTGAAATTGGTCAAAACATGATTAACATTGATTGACTTTTATTAAGAAAGAAACAAAGTTTAAAAATCACTTGACGAAAGTCAAGGTTTTATTGCGAAAAGCGGTTTTGAAATTTGAAACCAAGAAGGTTTTGAAAGAGGGAGAAAGTTTTGAAAATTTAAGAAGGGGAGGAGATGAAGTGACTATCCTAAAAATCAAAATAAGAGCTAGAGATAAGAAAGATCTAACCGACTTGTAGCACACTCCAAAGCAAGCAAAAAGATTTCCATCTGATTTAAAGCATAAGCCAAGGATCGAGCCAAATAAAGGCTAAGATTCAAAATACTCCAAGCATAGGGAAGAAAGTCCTAATCCTAAGTCCAAAATGTCCATGAAGTCCAAGGTCTAAGAATGGTCCAAGAGTATAACCACAAAATTAATAGCACCAAATTTTTTAGATGTTTTATCCTTTATTAGTGTTTTGAACAAAGTATGGTCCAAGTGGACAAAAGAAAAATGACATAAACATAAACAAAGATATGGTATGTAATGATAAAATGGAAGCATAAAAGTAAAAAAAATAAAGAGTAAGAAGAGAATATAAACAAAATTAAACAAGGATATTGTTAGTGAATTAGTGGTTAGTGGTTAGAACATATGATCAATGATGATTAATTCTTGCACTTAGACCAAGATTAATGAAAATTCATTAGAGGATTGATAGAATCAAAGCCTCCTAACAATGATTTTCATAGGTATTGGAGTTAAGACAAGCAACTAAACATACTTGGACTTTTAAACGTAAGTTTGAGCCACGAATGATCATTTTCCGATTAAGGGACACTTTAGCGCTATGTTAAGCAATCGTAATCGGGTTTATGTAGAAACCACGACTATCTGAGGCCGGTCAATAAAATGTTTGTGTTAATACATGTTAGAGAAATGATATATAAATCAATCTCCTAAAACATGCCACACAAAAAGAAAAGAGGTAGTGATCTCATCATAATCAAGATTTTTAATCAATTAATCAAAGGTAATCTATCACTATTCCAAAGTACGGAGAATTATCTCAATGATTATTCATCCATAGATTTGAAATAATGAAGATTAAACAACCTTGATAATCGACAATCTATGATCCATAGATTTCATCGATCAAAAATAAAAAGAAGAAGAAAGAAAATTAAAATGAAAAGAAACCTCAATTTGAATCTTAAATCGATTAAATCATCATCAATATCAATCACCTCTCTTGGTGGATAAAATCGACACCCAAAGTCCATTGATATTGATGAGATCTTATCAAAAATTCAAAAATCCAAAATAAAACAATAATTAATCCAAATTAATATACATATTTTTTAAATCAATTTTTAAGAGTTTTTATTTTTCTTTAAAAAAAGGAATTAAAATATAAATTAGTAAATATTGTGGGAAGGCCCACACGGCCCAAGTCTTTTAAGAAAAAGAAAAACAAAATGAAAATAATAGAAAAAAATTTAAAAAAATAAAATAAAAACAAGTGAAAGAAAAAACAAAAAGGAAATAGAAATCAGAAAAAGAAATACATCATCTTCTTCTTCGCAACTATTCACGGCCATGGATGTTATTCGAAACTCTCCATGAATTGGAGCGGCGGAATGCGAAACCAACTCGGTTAGGTTCGAAATCAACAGCAGATTCTAAATACGCCAACAATTTCGAACGAAGCTCAACTCCAGAATCAAATTTAGAACACAAGACTTCGACGAAACCGGTAACTACCTTCGAGTTTACGTGAGCAACAGTTGGATTTCTCTTCTCCTTCACGTTTCTGAAGATTTGTTGTATTGATGAAGATTTTCTGCGATTTGTGAGATGCGAAAATGAGATGTGGTTTTGATGGTAATGGTTAAAGAAAAATTGAAGGGCAATGTTGATGAATTTTCAAGGATAGTGAAGTTTAATTGAATGAAGCTTGAAGGTGATTGAAGGTTGGGGTGATATTTCTGCAGAATTTTCTCGGCTGTTCAAGCTTGAGAAAATGAGAATGAAGCGCTCTCTATTTATAGAAGAGGTGAGTGATTTCAATTTGAATATTTCTGCTGCCGTTTTGATCTTTGTTTTTTTTTGCGTTTTCATTTGGTGCTTTGTGTGAACCGTGCGTGACCCATGTGCATCTTTCACGTCATTTTGATTTTTTCATTTTTTAGCTCACGTGTGACGTGGATTGTTTTTCTTAGCTGGCTCACATGCTACTCATTTTTGCTGCAGCTTGTGAATATGGCTTGGTTTGGGCTTCATCTACACTTAAGTTATCCAACTCAAAATTGGTTGTTGTCAATAACTTGCTAAACATACCAGAAGACATGACTGCATTTGTTTGTCACTAAGTAACAGAGAAGCCTCCCTCAGCTGATCTTGCTGTTCTCTGCTCTTAAGGAAAGGATTTGATTGGCCGAAATTCATGACAATTTGAGCGAGTCTCTGAGCTGCTTCCTGATCACCTTTTCTTGTTGAACAAAATATAAGCGCAGATTTCCCTTTAGAGTACTGCATGAGAATATCAAAAATATAGTTTTGAAGGCGCTTTTCAAATAGAAAGTCATTCTTGGCTGGAGCATTACTGGCCTCATTTCTTCTCCAAACCTTTTGATCCCTTGCTCAGGAACCAAGAGCCACTTAGCTAGATCCTCAATATTTGGAATTGTTGCGGATAAAGCGAGGAAGCGGACCTGAGACAGAGGATTTAATTTCATTTTTGGATTGCAAGACACAATTTTTATCCTGCTAACAACTGCTTCCAGGGCAGCTCCACGGGGATCATTCAGCAGGTGAACCTCGTCAATTAAAAGAAGTGCTATGTCATTGAAAAAGATCAAGCCACCACTTTCTGTACCATATCGTGACACTGTCAGCTCAAGGCAATAAATCCCCCCATGGTCCAAATTTCTGATTCCAGTCACGGACCTTCTCCTGAACTAAAGCCTTAGATGGGGCAATATAGATTGTTTTAAGAGATCCCTTCACATGTATGAGTCTTCCGTCGGATGATATGGACTTGGCGAGAAGCCTCAAAATGCAAAGCTCAAAGAGTACTGTTTTACCACTTCTGGTTGGAGCAGAGATGACCATGTTTACATCAGAGTAGTAACAAGTAGAAAAGCATTCACTCTGAAGTGAATTAAAATATCTGAAGCTAAAACATGATTGAAAAGGTTGAGGCAAATCGGACACAGACTTTAATGAATATGAATCCATAATCGGGACGCTGAATTAACTGGTAGAGGAAGAGGATACAGAAGGATTTTCGTCGGTGTGTGCAAGAGAGCAAGGTGAGTGAGAAAATGGACGGAATGAGGGAACTCTGAATCGAGTGTGGAATGGTAACACTCTAAAAGTTCGAAAATTGAGTAGGGTGGTGTTTATATAGCTTGATGAAATTTTCTTCCCAACTCTTCTCAAATTCTTCCTGGAACTTGTTTAATAATAATCTCTTAAATGTTATCTTTTCATTGTCTTGACTGAGATCAGGTAATGCAGCTGTTCAGAAAATTTCTCAAAGTTCTGTGGAGTTGACTTGTTCAATATACTCTTCAACTGTCTCTACTTCGCCTGTTCCTCATCTGTGTTTCTGCCAGTAGAAAGATGTGAATCGCATTCAACAATATGAGAACCAAATTAGCACCCATCAAAGCTTAAGCTAAATCTACCGTGACTTCAAACCCTTCAGGAAGATCAGTGCATTGCTCTGCAAATTTTTTTAAAAAAGAAATCTCGAGAGTACTTTTTGTCGGTGACTGCACTTATCATTGCTGTCCTGTTGAGTTTTATCTGATATTTCTAGTTTTCATGCGGACGTGTCTGCAGCATCCTCAAGCTTTTCGGTGTTGATGCCCCCAAGGTGTTCTTCAGATGCTTGCAACATTTATCTGCTTAACATCTTGCAGTGCCAAATCCCTGCACTCATTAGTCAAAAACACTTCTCTCTCACTTGCGGCATTGTCAAGAACAGTATGACAACCATGTTGCATCATCCTACCATGAAACATCTTTTTCCCATCTTTTGATTCAAACATATATTCAAAGTAATATATATCAGGAAGCTCATTTGATTCATCAACTTCAACTGACACAAATATTCCCACAGAAACAACTTCTCCGTGAATAATTGCCTGCTTATAAAGAGGCAATCCAGAACAGGTCTTTCTTTCAGAAACCCCTTCCCATCTAATATCTCCGTCATCAGAAAATGCTTTAATCTGTTTGGAAGCTAAACGTGGCTTTAGTGTTTCCTCCAACAGTATTGTCTCTTCCTCAGCATCCTCATCTTCATTCTTTTCCTGTTCCTCTGCTATGACTCCGGTGACCATTTTTTCCAGGAAAGTCTGTACCAGAATCTTCAAATGCATTCCATGATTGAGTATCTGTAGCCACAACAGGAACTTGTTTTTCTGCATTCCATACACCGTCGTGCCATACATCAGATGTAACAGAAGACACACCAACACTAGAAATTTCAAAAGATGGCCAATGCATATTATCATTCACGGTCGAAAATGGATCAAATCTATCCTGCAAAGATTCAGCACTTAAAGGTACTGCCGCACGAGTTTCCACTTGTGCAGTAGCTGGTGTGAACTGAGGCGTACCAAATGTTGCCCACCCTTCATTTTTAGGGATGGATATATCCGCTGATTTTGCATTCAGAGGTTGCAGTAGTCTCCACAAAGAAATCAATAGATGCAACTTGGGATGTTTGTGTAGGTTGATTTCCTTTGAAAGATGTAGTTGAAGCCATATCAGATAATTGAAACAGATCTCCCAATGGAGCTTGAGATGGTGCAGCTGTTTGAGAAAGAACAACAGATGAAGCTGATGTCACTGGTGCCTTGGAAAGATCCAAGCTAACAGCTCTTGCAGGACCATGTCTGAAGCACTCTTAGCAACAGCAGTCCCCAAACCCATATCAATTCCTATATCTGCCTTCTTCAGAGCAGGTGCATCATTGACTCCATCACCGGTCATTGCAACCACTTCATTTTGGTGCTGCAATGCTTCAACCAGCATCCTTTTATGAGAAGGCTCAACCCTGGTTAAAAGTGCCATTCGCTGCAATGCTATAGTTTGTTGCAGTGCTGGAAGTTCTTCAAACTCAGAAGCAGTGTAAGAATGTTCAGTAAAATCTATCAAATGGTCAAAAGCACCTATCTTGCGGCAAAGTGACTCGGCAGTGGACTTGATATGGCTTGTTGTACGCCTTTTCGGTAGTCCACAAACATAGTTGGTAAAAAGTGATCCTTTACAAAATTCTCCACAAAAGCTAGCAACCCGTCATTGCTAAGTTGAGAATACTTTGTTGGTAGCATTGAAGCAATTTTATCTGTGAACTGTAGCACAGGTCGGTATATTGATGCTGCTAAATATATGCCCTCCTCAGGTAAAACCGCCGCAGAACCATAACCTTCCTGCAGCACATCAGGACCCTCAGCAGAAGCTCCTTTGCCATCGGTGTATACAGCTCTCTGGCCAGTTTTTTTTTCAACATACTTGCGAAATTGAGACTTCGTTGTTCCTGGATTGCCGAGAAGAAGAACATTAATGTCTCCTCGCAGACGATGCTTCCCTTCAACATTCTTTTCTTAACCTCCAAACATAGCTAAAGCTATTCCAGTTTTTATATCATCATGACCATAGATTGATGGAGCAATAGACTTGACAATCCTTTCTCCAATTCTGATTTTAAAGCATGTTTTAGTCCTTCATGCAGATGGTTTACCTCCTGCGATATGTGGCATTTGATTCATAGCTTGAGGTCAATTTTCCATCATCTGGAACCTCGGGATCAGAACAGGGATTAAGAATACGGGAATCACCGTTTTCATATCTCTCTTCCGACGAATTGTCTTGAACTAACTTATTTTCAGGCAGAGCAATCTTATCTATGCAATCAGAACTGTTAGTTTCAGTTTTCATACCTTTATAACCAAGGATATTAAATCTGAATTCACTTGTTTTAGCCAATACATGAGACAGATCAAGAACAAACTGCAGCAAACTTGCTTCATGGCGTACAAACGGCACAATAGTAGATGTGCAAAGAATAAATAATTATCAGGAAATACGAGTTGAGAAGCCTTTTTGGCATCAGTGATACAGCTCGTGACGACTGCATCCAGTCCACATATGAAGTACACTAATCTACTGATGAAACAAAATGGATGAAGCCATAAATGCTTTTTTCATAGAAGAAAGTTTCGAAGCAAGACTCCCAGCTACAGAGAGAGCCAAATCATATTCACCGTGTTGCCATAACGAGAAAGCATACACTCGCAAACCTTCTTCATCAAGTGGCCCTTCTTTCTTCAAATTTTCACATTCCTGCAAAGCATCAGCAACATTCCCTGCCTTGGAAAGTGATCTAGCCAAATTGATAGAAATATCCATGATACGTGAGTTTTGATTACTCTCTGAGCCAATGCTAACTGCATGGCGTGCTAACCTATAAAATGTAGCAGCAGACTTGTAATCTTTTTGAGCCTCACATACCAGTCCATGTAAGTTATGGGATTCAGGAGAGTGAGGGGAATGCTGCACAGCCTGTTGAATAGCTCCAAAAAACCTGTGAAGATGCAAGATGGCCACTCAGCAAAGCAAGCTTAGTTAGCCCAATTTGGAATTCAGCTAAAGGCATTATCTGCACTGCTCGGGAACAGCTTTCAGATGCCTCATCTGGTGCAGACTCCTTACTCACGTAAGACTCGGCTGACATGCTCGCCCATGGCAATGCAAGGCCGGGATCAATACTTCGTGCACGATCAAACACTTGCCTTGCCAATTGCTTTATGAAAAAAAAGCAAGACAGATAGCCCGTCCATTTGCAGTGATTCTTTATCAATAGTATGCAAGAGAAGCAGCATCAGTTTTGGCACATAAGTATTAAGATGAGAACCCATCATTCTAATTAGCATCTCAATTCGGTTTAATGCTTGTTTACGAAGCAAGAAATCATCAGAATGGAGCATTTTTCTGTCTATGCTATTCAGAAGTCTGACAAAATGACTCCTCAAAAAGCCTGGAAGATCTTCTGCACCAGTGAGAACTTTAGCAATGCCTTTAATCATCTGAGGCACTCTGGCTAATCTTTTGCTTATCTCATTTGAATCACCAGCATCTGTAAAGCATACAAGTTCATCTAAAAGAGCCGGTAAAGCAGCTTCGCGGTCTTTTGATGTCAAAATATGAACAACGTGAGGTAAAGAATCAAAACGAGCAGCAATCCAAGTACCAGCTAAAAAACATAGTAAGATAAACCATAGGCGAAGTAACCCCAGGAATCTCCTCCTTCATAAACACGCAACCATGAGCTCTTGATTTCGTTGTAACACCAACTTGATTATTTTCCACACACCTCTGATAAAAATGAACACAACTACTCATGTACCAGGACATTACTTGCACCTTTAGTTTGGACCAAACTTCTTATTGAACACTGCTCGACAAACTGATGATTCTCCATAAGACCACTTGACTTTGAACAATCATCTCTTGAGAAAATAGACTACTGATACATAACTTGCAAATGAAGTAATCCCTTGATAGTTTGACCAAGATGAGGTCAAACTTCCATCTGATTTAGACTCGAATGAATGTCCTTGCCATTAATCTCCTTGGCGAAACCCTAAACACACAGAGAAGAAGAAAAAACAAACAAATTGAAAAATATTTTTGGTAATTTTGGTTAGATGTTAGTAAACAGAAACAAACATAAAGTAAATAAGAAACACAAAGTAAGATCTTGTTTGTGGAATGATATGCAAATGAAATGTGGGATCTTAGGGGTAAAAATTAGGGTATTACAGGATAGTCTTACTAAGGAAAGGATAAAGAATAAGAAAGACCTTAAAACATTAGGGTAGGCTACTCCTAGATACTTGCTCACTTCAAAACTTTTTCACACTTAAACAAATTTCCAACAAAATTTTCAAACAAGTTTTTTCACATCCATACACGGATTATTATTAAACTATTCTGAAATTTTTTGCTATTCACACACTACACTTTCAAAACAATTCAAAAGTGAGCTTAAGTACCTAAGAGCCCATGGAGAACCATGGATGAAAAGGGTGCTAACACCTTCCCTTTTCATAACCTACCCCCCGGACCCAAAATATTCTCTAAGGTCTTTCCTGTTCTTTTATAACCTTTCCTTATGGATAAAATAAAAGTCGGTGGCGACTCTTGCTATCCGCAACATTGTTTAAAGTCAGTTCTCCCACCGTGTTACACTCGCTGACAAAGATTTATGTTGAAAACCATTCTGCCCAAGTCTGGAGTTGTTCGCTACGTGCTCGCTAGGCGAGGCTGTAGCGAACAATCGCTACTCATTCGCCAAGTCCTCACTGAGCGAACCAACTTTTGTTATGCTCTTTGATTGATTCCTTTGCCAACTTTCTTGTGCCTTCAATAATGCTCTTTCACACTTAAATCCTGCACAATAACGCACAAATCAAAAGGACCAAAAGAAATTGACACAGTGATGCACATTAACAAAAGCAAAGCTTAATAAATACGTTTTTGGCATAAAAAGGAGTGTTAGATGTCCATATTTGATAGCTCCAATAAGCACAATTGGGCATCTAACAACTCTCCCCAACTAGAATCATGCTTGCCCTCAAGCAAAGTATGCCTCTCGAGTAACCAAGAAGATTTTCTTAAAGAGTCAGGTTTTTCCGAGACCGGATCATATGGCTCAAATTGCAAGCGACTTGACCAGACACATGTTTCCAATGGTTAGAAACAAAACAATGCTTCCAGAACTAAAACTTTTAAGCAATACTAAACATTCATCAAATCACAACTATGATATCATGAACGAATCACCCTAACTCTCCTCTTCGAAAAAGGATTGAAGAAAATGTCGCACATGAAAGCGCAGGGGAATTTTCACTCTCCAATAAACAATGTCAAATTCAACTTTATTCATACAATGTCTAACAATTCTACATGAAACTATGGAAGCACGAAGATCACTAAGGTCTTTTCCGGTTATAGCTTGGTCGGGTTAACAAACAAGGGACATATCTAAGGCCTTTGAACGAAATTTCCGATGCAAAAGAGACATTCACTATACATTTATTTACACCTCTTCAACTTTGTTCCACCAATTCCTTATTTGAACCCTTCACAACTCCCTTTTGTTTTTCACACTTTTTCTACCAAGCAAGCATTTGTTTTCTTATTTTCTACACCATAATCACAAAAAAATATGAGTGTTTCTCTTCTTTTTTTTTTTAGATATATGCTTGCTAGTTTAACAAGAGTTGTGACCAATTACTCTTTACAAATTTGTTCTCCCCAACTTGTCTTTTCTTTCCCCCTAAATGAATGCCCTTTTCTTTTCTTTTTGCATCAGAAGAGCAATTAATCCAAATTTCCAAGGTTTCAAGAAAAAGATTTTTGACACTCGCTTTATTCCAAGTAAGGATTCAACTGCTTTAGGCTCAAAATTGGGTTACAAATACTCTCTCTGCTCACGGGTATCTTTATCTTTGGAAATGGTTATGCTCGAGAGAAACAAGTGCCTTGATCATATCAACTACTTCCACAATTTATAATAATAAAAGACAACGCATGAATAAAATGAATCAACACAATTTATCAGAATCCAGCATTTAAGTACATAATGGAGGTTTCCTCACAATTGATGGTTTAAAAGTCCTAAGTGAATCATTCAATCAATTAAGTTGCAATCGGAAAATATTTTATCACAAAAGGAAGTGAAAGTTCCGCAAGCATTATACAGTTCTAGCCGAAGGTAAGAGTGTACCTTAGCTTTCATCACTTATTAAATTTTATCATCGCCATCCAAGCTCGGATGCACCTTCATTGGATACTTCTTTCAAGAGAGCAACCAATCTAGAAGGTTTGGACACAAAAAATCAATCACAAAAAATTATTGAACCAAAATAATTGAAAATCAACAGTACTGAAATTAAAGAACTTAAAGAAATAACAATGTGCGTGGGGGACAAAACACCCCAATAGTACAAATCAACATCAAAACATACTAAAACAGAAAACAAAATAAGTCACAGATCACATCACTCCTCATCGTCCTCAGACTCATACTCCGAAGTGCCCTCCTCATCAAAATCTTCTTCACCCTCAACCTCTTCATCATCATCATCAGCATCCGCACCTTCCCCCTCAGAGAAAACAGGCCTGTCCACAGGCCAACTCGCGTGCTGCATGAACTGCTCACGCGTCATAATTGACTGTTCGGAAGTAGGATCACGGTTTTGCAACTACAAGACCTGCATCGAATCATGTAAGTCCACCATTGCGCGCTGAGTCGCGTCCATCCAGTCCCAATTGTAGTTACACACTGCTCGCTGGAAGGGATCAAACCCTCGAGATGAACCACCAGAACCATCAGTAGTCCTGGCACCACCAGCAGATGAACCACTCCTATCAACTCTTGGCCTACAGTACTTATTCACGTAGCTATCATCAATTGCTGCTGGTATCTTGACCAAAATTCTGGAGGGAAGCTTCAGCCTGGTTTGTGTACATAATGCCATAATGAGGCAGGGAAAAGCCAGGGGGCAATTAGCCCGCGCCCCCGACTGAAGCCCGCTTTCAATGACAGACTTCAATTCACGTGCTATGAGACCAGCCACATCAATTTGCACATTAGTTAAAATAGCGTGAACAAGCCGTGCCACTGGAATTGGCATGGTGGACGTGTGCGACTTTGGCTTAATGTTGGACAGAACCAACATCAAAATCAACTGAGCCATAGGTGTCATGTCTTCCCTTTTGAACCTAATAGCTTCACCTGAGTGATTCCTCTCAACAGATCTGCCTTGCAGTAAGAGAGCAGCTGACATCTCATCAATCTTCGGATGCAACCTCAGAGTCCTTGAATACGCATCCAGTTCATTAGGACCCAAGTGGAGGGGTTCTCCAAGAATATGGTTGATGGCGTTCCTGTCAAAAGCTATCTGACGGCCGAACACCCTTGTAGACCAGGTGAACGGTTCATCATCGTCAGGCAGCGTGTTCGCATAGAACTCGCGCACCACCTCCAAACTGTAGCTCTCCACAGGGGACGTCAACATGCCCCATTTTTTTACATCAATCAACCCTGCAAAGTTGCGGTACTCTCCCTCAGAGTCAATCATGAACGTTCTCTCCGGCAAAATCTTTCGCTTTTGCAGCGCCTGGTACCGGGCTGCTTGCTTTTCCCCCACAAATCTGTCCGTGTCGAACTGGATAGGCACCGTCCTAGAGGTGGATCCCACCTTTCGCTTTTTCCCGAGATTAGCTGAGGCCATCTGCATTCATAACATCAGAGAAACAACAGCATAGCAAAACGTTAGTAAGCAGCATAGAATAGACAAAACAGAGTCTGTTACGTTCGCTACAGCTTCGCTTAGCGAGATGCCAGCGAATGCTCGCTACGAGCTCGCCTAGCGAACTGCTAGCGAATGCTCGCTACGAGCTCGCCTAGAGAACTGCTAGCGAATCGCTGCGAAATTCAGGAGAGCCACTGCTGGCATCAGAAACCACAAACAACAATGCACAATTCTAAACCCATAAACCAAACGTGTACAATGGTAAGGTTTGTTCTAAAACCACATGAAATTCAATATATCTCAAACCCTAACATGCACAAAATAACCCTAATCCCTCAATTCAAAAAAAATAAAAACAGAGAAAGTAAAGAGATGAGGAACTTGGCAAACCTGGTGCAGTAGTGCAGATGATCTGAAGCACAATTAGGGTTTCAAGATTAGGATATGTGAGAGTGAAAGTGAGAGTGAGCAAGGGATGGGGGGACAAAATAGAATGAACTAACAAACTTCTGGGCCCAATAAGTGGCCCACCACTTAAACAGAACTGTCAAGTTCGCGAGGTTCGCCTAGCGAGAAGCTAGCGAACGCTCGCTGAGTGCTCGCCTAGCGAACGCTCGCTGCGAGCTCGCCTAGCGAGAAGCTAGCGAGCATGACAGAATTTTGAAAAATAAAACACAGCAGGCAGATCCCAATTCAAGCATAAATCAAAATCAGTCCCCACATAACACATTAGAAAACATAACATATATAAAACTTACAATGTTGAGGTGCCTCTCAACTAGCGCTTGTTTAACGTCGGATAAGCTCGACGGTCCATGATGTTCAAGCTGGAACATCAAGGAGAATTGCACAGCTTCCACGGTGCACATGCCCGCCGAGGTAAATCTTTAGGCGCTGACCATTCACAGTCCAGTTGTCTTTCCCATCCATGTCCTCAATTACCACAGCTCCGAAAGATTTCACTTCTTTGATGCGGAATGGACCAGACCACTTGGATTTTAATTTTCCAGGGAATAACCTCAACCTAGAGTTAAACAAAAGCACAAGCTGCCCCGGCGCAAATTCTTTCTTGCAGAGCTTTCTGTCATGGTACTCCTTCACTTTTTCCTTGTACAACCAGCTTGAGTGGTATGCGGCATTGCGCATTTCTTCCAACTCAAGAAGTTGCACTTTTCTCTTGTCACCGGCTAACTCTTGATCAAAGTTTAAAAATTTTAACGCCCACAAGGCCTTGTGCTCCATCTCAACCGGTAAATGGCAAGTTTTACCAAAAACCAATTGGAATGGAGTTAGCCCAATCGGAGCTTTATAGGCCGTGCGATATGCCCATACAGCTTCGTCTAACTTTTGAGACCAATCCTTCCTCGAGTTAGACACAGTTTTTTCCAAAATCCTTTTGATCTCTCTATTCGAGACCTCGGCTTGACCATTCGCCTGTGGGTGGCACGGAGTGGTCACTTTATGCGTTACACCATAATGTTGCAAAACTTTTTCAAGTGGCGCATTGCAAAAGTGTGAACCTCCGTCGCTAATCAACACTCGAGGGGTTCCAAAACGGGAAAAAATATTTCTTTTTAAAAAGCTTATTACCGTTTTAGCATCCGCTCTTGGTGAGGCAATCGCCTCAACCCACTTTGACACATAGTCAACCGCTACCAACAAATACTCATTTCCAAAAGACGGTGGAAATGGTCCGACAAAGTCAATGCCCCAACAATCAAATAATTCTACCTCTTGAATATTTTGAAAAGGCATTTCGTCTCTCTTTCCTATTCCACCACTCCTTTGACAACTGTCACAATTTTGCGCATGGGCATTTGCGTCTTTAAAAATAGAAGGACAATAAAATCCCGATTGAAGGACTTTATTCGCCGTTCTAGCCCCATTGAAATGACCACCATAAGGCAAGTTGTGACAGTGCCATAAAATACTTTGGGCCTCATCGCCCGTAACACATCTTCTCAATAAATTATCACCGCCCAGCTTAAATAAATAGGGATCATCCCACACATAG
>OZ012741.1:34264329-34293910 GCA_963859935.3 Lathyrus sativus | reverse complement strand
TTTCCTTTGATAAGGATTTGATGATAGACTTTTAGGTTGAAACCTATGCATGACAACATCTAGGAGTTCCCTGTTCAAACCTCAACCATAGGATGAATCCATGGCATGATAACAGTAGGACTTGATAGTCTCCCTCCTAGTTGGGCCTGTTCTCTTCTCATCTCAAAGCAGTTTAAGATACAGTAATCATGAATGATTTCTTTTCGTACGTTACGAGCCTTAAGCTATCTGAGGATGGATGATTAGTATGATACCCTTTGGGTGACATGCGGCGCATTCACTCTCAGGTCATAGTCTCTAGTGCGGTTGAAATCGCAAACAATAAAAAACACTTCTTTTAGGAGATAACCCGTAGTTAGCCGAACTACGTTTGCTCTGATATTTCATACCAGATGAAAGTACGTAGGCATAGGACGCGATGTCCTAGCGAGCAACCTTCCCCACCTTCACCCGTAGTTAGCCGAACTACGCTGACTCTGATTTCTCGTTCCAGACGGGAATACGTAGGCATAAAGTGCGACGCTTTGCCGAGTCATTTTTCTTTTCTTTTTCAGCCAGCCTTGATAGGTAGATAGATTATAACCAACCCGTCCAAGTAAACAAACAAGTGAGGATCCCGTCGAGTACGACGGACGTGAGGGGTGCTAATACCTTCCCCTTGCGTAACCGACTCCCGAACCCAGACAATGGTTGCGATGACCTTGTCTTACCCTTTTTCGTCAGGTTTTTCCGATCGTTTCCTTTCCCGCTCTGAGGGATAAATAACGAAAGGTGGCGACTCTTCTGTCATGCCGGCACCTTATTTTCGCGCAAGCGACAGTAAGGAAGATTTTTAGTCTCCTCCTAAGAAATTTGACATGAAGGTCACAACCATTGAAGAAGCTCAAAACATCAGTAGTATGAGAGTTAATGAACTAGTGGGGTCACTTCAAACTTTTGAATTGACCATGAATGATAAAATTGAAAAGAAGAACAAAAGCATTGTTTTGTATCCAATGCTGAAGATAAAGAGGGTCAAGTTAACCTGGATACTGATGAGGGACTTTCAAATACCAATGTTTTACTTATGAAGCAATTCAATAGAATTCTGAAGAGAATGGACAGAAAAGGAAGACCATGTACCAAGGATATCCCATCTGACATCAAGAATAACTATGATTCTCAAAAGAATACCATAACTATAGAGAAGTTAGATCAAAGTCAAGGGATTCAATGTTATGAGTGTGAAGGTTTTGGTCACATTAGACAAGAATGTCCCAACTATCTCAAGAAGAAGAAAAATGGATTGACTATTTCTTGGGCTGATGAAGTAGAAGCTTGTGATAACAATGATCTCTATGAAGATCTGGATGTGTCCTACTAGGAAACCTGCAATAAGTGTGAAGAATGTCAGAAGACATAGGAAAATAAGAAAAAGGCCATATCTGAATTGGAGAATAAGAAGAAGGAACTCTTAGGTGTTATCTCTCATCTTGAAAGTGAGATAACCTTCTTAAATTCCAAGCCTAATAACGTGACAGATTCCTTAAGAAGGATGAGAAATAGGGTTGATCTAATAAAAGATATTGGAGATGTAGAAGTTTATTATCACCCTGATAATAAACAAAGAAGAATGTTTGAAGAAAAGTTCTTTCCTTTTGAAAGGAAGAAGATGGTCACAATGTCTAACCACATGTTACAACATTCCGACAGACATAATAAACCTCCAAATAATAACCAATCTTGTTGGAGATGTCATTACTGTGGAGAGTATGGTCATATAAAGCCTTGTGTTATAAATTGTATGGAAATCAAATATCCTTAGTTCATTCCAAGGATAAGAAAGTTATCAAAAAGAGAAGTGTTAAAGATATGGGTGTTAACCTTATAGCTCACACATTCTTGAGAGCCTTAACTAGAGAAGGCTGGTACTTTGGTAGTGGATGTTCTAGACACATGACAGAGGTTTAAAAGTTGTTGATGGACATTAGGTCTCTGCCCACAAGTGCTGTCAAATTTGGTGGCGGTGTTAAAGGGGAAATGAAAGGAGTTGGTGAATTGATGGGTGATGGATCACCTAGTTTGGAAGATGTTCTTTTTATGAAAGTACTAACTATTAATCTCATCAGCATTAGTCAGTTGTGTGATCAAGGTTTGTTGGTCATTTTCTCTAAGTCAGAATATTTAGTCAAAGATGAGAAAAATGTTGTTTTAATGAAGGGTATAAGGTCTAAAAACAACTGCTATCTTTGGGAACCTTTGATAACTGCTTACTCTACCACATGTTCAAAAACCCAAGAGGATGAAGTGAAGTTGTGACACCAAAAACTTGGATATCTTCATCTCAAAAGAATGAAGGAAATCATATCTGAAGGAGCCGTTAGAGGAATTCCATAACTAAAGGTTGAAGAAGGGAAAGTATATAGTGAGTTTGAAATTAGGAAGCAAGCCATGATGTCACACCCAATGTTGCACCATCAGACTACTTCCAGAGTACTGGAAATTCTCCATATGGGGGTTATGAGACCTACGCAGACAGAAATCTTGGGTGGAAAGAAGTATGTCTATGTGGTTATAGATGATTTCTCAAGTTTTACACGGGTAAACTTCCTTAAAGGAAAATCAGACATCTTTGAAGCTTTTAAAGATATATGTCAAAGTGTTCAAAAGGAGCAAAAGAGTAGGATTGTCAAGATTAGAAGCTATAATGACAAGGAGTTTGAGAATTCCCAATTCACTAAATTTTGTGAGTCTGAAGACATCAGTTATAATTTTTCTTCTCAGCTAGATGGAATTTTTAAGCAAAAGGCATGGGATATACAAGAATCAGCTAGAGTCATGCTTTGTGATAAGCAAGTACTGAGTCAATTTTAGGTTGAAGTTATGAATACTGCATGCTATATTCATAATATGGTCACTTTGCAAGAGGGCACTTCAATCACTCTCTATGAGCCATGGAAAGGAAGGAAGCCTACAGTGAAATACTTCCATATTTTTGGAAGCAAGTGCTATGCCCTAACTAACAAAGGCCAAAAGGGTAAGATGGATCCCACAAGAGATGAAGGGATATTTCTGGGTTACTCTTCAAGCAACAGAGATTATATAATATTTAACTCCATAAATGGGATGACAATGGAATCTATCAGTATGGTGATTGATGACTCAGTTACAGAACAAAGGATGGATGTTGAGGACAATGTTCGAACATCCTCTGTGCAGACTAGTGAGGCAAGAAAAGAGGAAAGCTATAATGTTTCTAGCATTGTGTCAAATAACTCTCAAGTCACTTCAGATATCTCTGATAAGGTTCATACATATCAATCCAAGGATCTCAGTGCAAGACACTCTATTGAAAGAAACATTACTGGGTTTACAAAGGAAATATCAAGCTCATGTCTTGTCTGCAAGTTTGAACCAAGAATGAGTTTAAATATTGTAGAGAAGAAGATATTGAATTGCATTGTTGGAACAAGGTAGTGTAATATGCATTACTCCTACAACACAAAGGTTATGCTGAAAGAATTATGCAAGGTGGAATGGGGTGAGTGATATGTATAACGGTTTATCTCTGACAAATAGTTTGATTTCCTAGATTAACAAAAAGAAATCATGTGTTTCTTGGTGTACTATTGAAGCTGCGTATGGTGAAAACAGAGGAGGTTGCTTTCAATTAGTATGGATGAAACATATGTTGAAGAAACATGATGACAAGGCTGATGTTCTGACATTACATTGTAAGGATCTGAATCTTATAAGATATTTAATCCAACATGTCGAGAACAAGAACCCTGACAGGTATAATCAACTAATTAGGAATTTTGATTAAGGAAAGGTTATTATTTTGAAGTGTGTGGACACTAAGGATCAATTGACTATCATGTTTACTAAGGTCTCATATGGAAATGTTATTAAGAACATAAGCTGTGAAGTGAGAACTGGCATTGTTGAAGAGTTGTAGCAATTACAGAAATGGAGGAATGCAACACCTATTGCATCTTTCCTCTTTTGTTCGATGCTTGGTAGGTATGAGCAAGTGACGGTAGTTAATAGATGGAATAAAAGATCTCTGCAAGATAGAAGGACTGATTTGAAGAAGACATGTTTTAAGGTTGTGACAAGGGGGTTCAGTATTAACACTCCTAAATCATGTGACAGCTTCAAGGAATGTAGAAGAGTCTTTAACATGGGCAAGATGTGGAATATTACCTGAAGATGATTTAAATTTTTAGGCTTCCATTTATGAGATTGCTTTGTACTTGTGTGCTTCCATCTGTTATTATGTGGTTCCATCTGTGTGTATGCGTTTTGCACTCTTGTGTTTCCAATATTGTTTGTTTACATTGCAATTTTGTGATTACATTTATGATTGTTTACATTTACTCTAATATTGTTGCTACTGATGTGGTACCATATGTTGGGTCTGAGAGAATGCATTTTCTCTGTCGGAGGTTGACATTACAATGTAAGCTTTATACTAAGTACAACTTTGCAACTACAGATTAGACAGGTATAAACCCCCCCTGCATTTTCTCTGTTTGATTTGTGATATCATACTAGATGTCTTAACATTGTAATGTCAAGTGTGCTCTACTGCCTTGATAATTTTTGGGTTTGTGGTTCTTGCTGTCTGGTGTTTCTGTTTTGATTCTGCTGTGTATGCCTACGTTATGTGCTAAGGTTGTTTTAGCCAAAATTTTCCAAAGGAGGATATTGTAAGTTCTGTGGTTTTTGGATTAGCAACATTTTGGTAAAACATGATGCCTGCAAAATGTTGAGCCAGATGTTTTGTCATGTCAGGCAGACATCATGTTCAGTATGATGTTGTGACATGTTCCAGAACATGTTATACCAAAAAGTTAGGGCATGACTATTTTGGTATTTTTAGTGTGCTTTTTGAGTGTGTATAATTCACACGTTTGTGTATCCAAGGAGGGGTATTGTAGGAACTTCTGTTTTGACAGATTGTGTTGGTTTTCGTAAAATCCTTGAGCCTTTTTAGAAACTTTATATTTTGTTCCTATTATTGTGAATTATATTATGCTTATGATTTGAAGATGATTCCTAGTGTTTTTGTGCTTCAAGAGCCCAAGGATATGCGGACAGAAGGTTATTTAAAGAAAAGACCTAACCATATTGTAAGGTGGACATTACATGAAGTTTGAAGCATAAAGATTAGTCGTGTCTTGGTAGATCTTTAGGGATTAGTAGATGATATTTGTATGTCACTCTTGTATCAGGTTTGATGTATTGAGTTGACTAATTGTTCATTATTAATTGTTCACTCTAAAGCTTTTAAGAAAGAGTGTATTGTTCTTGGTTGAAGCTTTTAAGCAAAACCAAGTATTGTACTTGGAAGGGTTGGTACTTCTATTTTGGGTAGTTGTTGAATTGTCACTAGTTTGTGACTGATAGAAGTGAGAGGGGGATCTCATATCTAAAGGGTGTCTAGGTAGAAGTTGCACAAGGTAATGATTAGGAGAGAAGTTGTAAACGGGGGAATTTAGCTTTGAACTAACACTATCATAGTGAATTTCCTTCCTGTGTTGGTATCCCTCAGATGTAGGTGAGTTGCACCGAACTAGGTTAACAACTACTGATGTTATTTATCTTTCTACCAAATTGTTTTGATCCCAGAAGTTGTGACATCTGGTATTTGTGTGCCATAATTTCAATGGATTAAATATAGTTTTTCATCAATTTCGCAATAACACATGAACACATTTATGATCATAAAAATAGAAAGTGTATTATTTCGCTAATGTAGTAATAATAAGGGAAGTCCCTCAAATATCTATCTCAAGGATTGCATATGAATATCGAGTTTAAATCTTTATTCAATAAAAAAAATCCTTTTGGGGGTTTGGAATTATTTTATGGAATTTTAAATGCAAGTGCGAAAAAATAAAGAAATCGTGTTACAGTTAAATCAGATGGTAAAAACATGCTAGGGAAGGTGTATAATTCAATGATGTAATAAATCAAGACTCACAATGCAACAACATATTTCAAATATTCGGTTACCAATTCTTAAGAGTGTTTACTCATAGTTCCTTATTGAGAAACCATTACTCATTCAATCTCATACCTGTGTCCATAGATAATTCATGGTTGAGAATAAGCATTAAAATATCAAGAATTATTCGGCTATAGTAGGGTATCCCTAGTTCTAGGAGATACCTACTAAGATATATTTTCTAACAAGTCATGCATAAAGGGGGTCCAACCTTATTATAACAAAAACATCAAACTCTGTTTGTCCCACAGAGCAAGCATTAGAAACATTAAAGAGAATAAATCGATTATAGTAAAATAAATTTGTTATTGCATAGATAAATCCAAAGTCATTACACATTTGAATCAGGGACACCCCATAGCATTGGAGGGTTTATCTACTCATAGAAAAACAATAAGACATATAGAATAGTTTAAATATTACAAAATTGTAAATGAACAGTGATCTTCAATCGCGATGGATCATCAAGTCTTCCGTCTTCTCCAGAAATCCCTTGATTCTAAAACTCTCTATTTTTTATTGTAAAAGCATAATTAATTCCTAACCTAGCCAAACAATGCCTAATATATCTAAAAGATCTCGTGAAAGCTGTCCTAAATCTCAATCAATACAAAATCTGATCCCAAAAAGGAAAGAAAAATCTCCCTCTCGCTTGCCTGCTACGGGTGGCCGTAGCAGGCCACTGGATATGCTGCCTGAATTCTTCTTGGGGCGTGAAGTTGCTATGGGACGGGTGCTCGTAGTAGCTCACTGCCTTTTTGGTATTTCTTCAACTTTTTGGGGCTTGCCTACTATAGGGCGTAGCATCCCACTGATTTATGGACTATCTTCGATATTTTTCGTTTTTTTCCCAGTTTTAGCTGGGCTACTTCCTTGTACCTAAAAACAAACACAAAACAACACTACGAAGCGTAACATACGGTAAACATAATTAAAACTCAAACAAAAAATGAAATACTTAACTAAAAATACGGTAAATTAAAACTTAGAAAACCACCGATCAAACTCCCTAAAACATAGACTGTTCCTTGACCTCAAGCAATAAGCTTGCATAAACAATTTTTAGATTAAACAATGCTTCCTCACATGAAAACTTGTGAGAATAAGGTATGTCGATACTCATACGTGAGTCTTTGTTCCGATTGACTAGACCTAGTTCTCCCGGTACTCACCCGATAACAAAGGTATTACAAGAACACACACCACGGTAAACCACAAACCTAAATCCCCCTTTTGACCACCTCTTCAACTATGCTTTGGGCTTAAGTCTTTTTTTCGATTTTCTCCCTCTTTCATTCGGATAATCGTATTAAGGCATCTTACAATATTTCCTCACATGTACAAGGTTGATCACGACTTTCTAAGCACATTTTTATCTTTTTTTCATTTTTTTCACGCACATTGGCGTTTGTTAGTCCACTTTGGGGCGAAAATTGAGACTCAACCGCCGTTAGGCTAAATAACCAGGTGAGGGTTACCCAACTTAGAGGGACAATTGTCTTTATCACCATTATTCACTTTTTTCTTTTTGGTGCCTTAACTCATTTTCAACCTTCTACATGTATTTTTATTCACTCATGCTAGACTATCATTATGAAATAATCAGGGGTTACTTCTCAAATCCAAGTACTATGGCGCAAATCTATAAGTTGGACTCGTTACCTTACCCTAGGAGACCTAGGGTGTTCGGGTCATACCTAAGTTTTCATCTTTTCCCGGTGTCCCTAGTTCTAACTTCTCTTCCCTCGGGCTCTATATACTTTCTCAACTCCTTAAATTCACAGTATTCAAAGAGGGGTTTCTATAGTCCTAATTCAAGAAAGACTTCACAGTGGTTTTATCAGACATACTATTTTTTTCAATAAAACAAAAACATAGAACATACGAAGACACACAAAAGTAATCAAAAATAAAACTAAAAATAGTAAAATCCTCCCCCAAACTTGAACTAAACATTGAACTTAATGTTTTAGTCCAAATAAGAGTGAGGAGACTCACAACGGTTCTTACTGCGGAGGCGGCGGAAAATGCAACATAAGTTGTTGCATCATCTCTTGCATTTGATCCATCACCGCCCCTTGTGTCACTTGTTCTTCACTTTGTCGCGCATGTTCTACTCTAATCCCCCTAACTCATAATGGATCCACTCCCACTGGTCTTGAATCATCGAAGAAGAGTCGATAGCTAGATGGTAATGATGTGGGGGTGGGGGCATAACTTGCGCTTGGTCTGTTGCATCTTCCTCCATTTCAGTACCTGAAACAAAGTCAACATCTTGGTCGTCCTCATCATCTTCCTCCGTTGCAATACCTTGAAAGTGTCTCCATTCGCCTGATTCCTCAATTCCATCACACCATGAGGAAACACCTCGTTAACGACAAACGGTGCAGGCCATCTCGACTTCAGCTTTCCATGAAATAACTTCAACCTGGAATTAAACAAAAGAACCAATTGTCCTTCCCAAAATTCCTTCCTTTGAATCTTTCGATCATGCCATTTTTTGTTTGTTCTTTGTATACTTTGGAATTTTTGTACGCTCGATTCCTAAATTCTTCTAACTCATGGATTTGGAGGATTTGAGAATCTCCCGCTTTCGAGAGATTATAATTCAGAAATTTTGAGGCCCACAAAGCTCTGTGTTCCAAATCTAAGGGTAAGTGACAAGCTTTTCCATAAACTAACTGGTTAGAGGACATACATATTGGTGTTTTGAATGCGGTTTTGTACACCCACAGTGCATCACCTAACATGGTTGCCCAATCCTTTTGAGATGAGCTCACATTCTTTTCTAGGATTTGTTTTAGCTGCCAATTAGAAACTTCCACTTGGCCACTCGTCTGAGGATGGTAAGGAGTGGCGATTTTATGCTTCACATTGTACTTTTGGAGCAACGTTTCCATGAGCTGATTTAAGAAATGAGTTTCTTCATCACTTATCAAAGCTCTTGGTACTCCAAACCTCACAAAGATGTTTGCCTTTAGAAACTTAACAACCACCTTAACATCATTAGTAAGCAAGGCTACAACTTCTACCCACTTTGATATGTAATCCACCGCCACTAAAATATAAGTCTTTCCAAACGAAGGTGGAAATGGGCCCATGAAATCTATGCCCCAAACATCAAAGAGATAAACCTCTAACTTAGCATTCTGAGGAATCTTATTTCTCTTGGAAATGTTGCCTATTCCTTGACATCTGTCACACTCTTTGACTATGTCTTAGGAATCTTTGAACAGTGTGGGCTAGTATAACCCCGACTGAAGGAGCCTTGTTGTTGCCCTTTCACCACTAAAATGTCTTCCATATTCCGAGTTATGGAATGCTCTAAGAATGTCCCTCTATTCTTCCTCATGGACACACCTTCTAACCAATCCATCTATTCCTGTCTTGTACAAGAATGGGTCATCCCACAAATAGAGCCTGCAATCATGCAAAAACTTTTTCTTTCTGTTGTAATCAAAATCATCAGGGATCACACCACCTACCAAATAATTTGCATAGTCTGTGAACCACAAAACACCAGTAACATCCAAGATGTGTTCATCAGCAAACTCATCCTTGATTGGAGGCTTCTCTTCTGTTTCTTCAATTGAGGACATCTGAGATAGGTTATCAGCAACAATGTTTTCACATCCTCTTTTGTCCCGAATTTCCATATCAAACTCCTGAAGGAGGAAGATACACCTTAATAGTCTCGGCTTAGAGTCCCGCTTAGCAAACAAATACTTCAAAGCAGCATGGTCAGTATAAACAACTACCTTAGATCCTAACAGATATTGCCTAAATTTATCAAAAGCGTAAACCACTACTAAGAACTCCTTTTCGATAGTTACATAGTTCATCTGAGCGGGATTCAAAACGTGACTAGCATAATAGATCACATGTAGAAGCATTTTTCTCCACTGTCCTAACACTGCTCCCACTACAATATCACTTGCATCACACATGATCTCAAACGGGAGAGACCAATCAGGGGCAATCATAGTAGGTGCCAACACTAATCTAATCTTTAGTGTCTCAAATGTTTAAGCACATTCTTTATCAAACACAAAAGGTTTGTCCTTAACCAATAAACTAGTTAGAGGTTTGGCTATCTTAGAGAAGTCTCTTATAAACCTGCGGTAAAAACATGCATGTCTGATCGGTAAAATAGCAAGTGTATTATTTTGCTAATGTAATAATAATGGGGATTTCCCCGACTATCGATCTCGAGGACTGCATAGGAAATACAAGCTCTAAAATAATTCAATTGAACAAAAGCACTTGGGATTTTGAGATTTTTTGGTTGACTTATAAAAATATTTGCAAGTAAAAGAGAGAAATTGACTAAGTGGTTTAAATAGGTATGAGTAACATGCTAGGGGAAGTGTAAGATCTGACTCAATAACAACCCTGAATTAACATTGCAACATCTTATTGTAACTAACTAATTACCGATTATTTAGAATGTTTACTCCTAAGTCCTTAGTGAGAAAACCTTTAATTGTCTACCCTAATTCCTATGTCCATAGAGAATTATAAGTGAGATTAAGCAATCAATTATCAAGAATTATTCTGGTTCCTATAGGGTATCCCTAGTCCTAGGTGATATCTACTAAAGAATGATCAAAAGAAAAGCCTTAACAACGGAGGTCCAGCCTAATCATTAATGGTAAATCAAACCGTGTTGGTCTGACAGGGCAAGCATTAAGAACAGCTATAGATTAAATCAGTTATGAAAATAAAGGAAATGTCATTGCAATACTAATATCAGAGTCATTACAGATTCAAATCAGGGACACCCCCTAGCGTTGGGGGGTTTAGCTACTCATAATATTCGAAGAAACTACAAAGTAAAAACTAGACATTACAAGATAATAGGATTATTTGATCTGCAATTGCTTCCGCTCATGAAAACCTTCATTTTCCCAATCACCTTGATCTCTCCAATCTTGATCGTGTAATTCTTCTCTGGCCAAAAAGTCCTATTTTCTTTCTCAAAACCTGTCTTAAATACTCCTAGGTCCAACACAGTAATAGAAAAATATCCAAAATACTCTTAGGGACCACAAAGGCCCAAAAAATAAGAAAATTGGAAGATGACTCGCTTCAGCTAACACGGGCTGTGTCAGTTGACACGGACGGTCGTGTTGGCCACCTAGATACTTGATAAAACAAATGCCTGCTCCAGACTTGCTGACACGGGCCGTGTCATCCCATTGTCTCATACTCTGTTTTTTTCCCTCTTGGTACCCTCTTGACACAGGCTATGTCAGGTGACATGGGTGACCGTGTCAGGCCATTGTTCCCTTTCAAAAACTCTTCCGAATTCCTACTGTATTCCCAGTTTTTGCTCTGATTCTTCTTGATTGCGTACCTAAACCTAAAAACAATGGAAATACCAAACCAACGTATAAAATGCGATAAAAGGACATAAAATGCAACTAAACATATAAGACAATTACCTAAAACTCATGGTAAAATAGCGTATAAAAACCACCGATCAATGTCCCAAGAAACTTCTTATACCTTTCTCATTAACCCGAGGTGGAGGATTGAATATCACCTCAACTTTTTCTTGGTCCACTTCAATTATTTTTTAGGAAATTTTGTCACCCAAAATTATACCTTCATGCACCATAAAGTGGCATTTCTCCCAGTTGAGAATCAGGTTGGTCTGCTGGCATCTTTCTAAAATAACAGATAGGTTAGTAAAACAGTTATCAAAAGAAGACCCAAAAATAGAAAAAGTGTCCATGAACACTCCCATATGCTTTTCAAGCATGTCAGCAAAAATGGATGTCATGCATCGTTGAAATATGGCTAGCGCATTGCACACCCAAATGGCATTCTTCTGTAAGAAAAAAAACACCATAATGGCATGTGAATGATGTCTTCTCTTGATCTTCAAGAGCAACTATAATCTAATTATAAACTGAGTATCCATCAAGAAAATAGTAATAGTCGTGACCATCCAACCTCTCAAACATTTGATCAATGAATGGCAGAGGGAAGTGGTCTTTTCTTGTTGTTATGTTTAACCTCCTATAGTCAATGCACACTCTCCAACCTGTAACTGTCCTTGTAGGTATTAGCTCATCATTCTCATCCATGATGATTGTGGTTCCCCCTTTCTTAGGTACCATATGCACTGGGCTAACCCATGATCTATTAGATATAGGATAGATAAGATATGCATCTACCAACTTCGCCAGTTCTTTTTTAACCACTTTTTTCATGGCAGTGTTAAGTCTCCTTTGGGGTTGGACAATCGGTTTGTGATCATCCTCCAGTAGAATCTTGTGCATGCAAACTATAGGACTGGTTCCTTTCAAATCTTCAATGACCCATCTGTAACACCCTAAAATATTCCTTACTTTTTTTCTTAATCTTCTAGCTTATGCTTCATCTCATTTGCATTATCATTTGTGCATATCATTGGTTCTAGGTAGGGGATCAAGGTATCTTGTTCAATTCTCAAGAAGAAGATTATGGTTCTCAGAGATCAAGCAATGGGATATTCTCAACCTTGTGGTATTCTCAAGCCCCAAGGTCCTCTCATCATCAAGACATTTCTCACAACCTTTTGAATCAAGGTTACAAGCATTGGTCACATCCTCTTATCTTGTGAACAACTAGATTAGGGTTTTGGTCAAAGGGAGCTTGTGGCTAGCTTCTTGGGAAAGACATGGTTCCATGGCTCAATGCACATCTTAAGGGTTCCCTACATTTATTATGTATCATCAAAAGTCATGGCAAGAGCTTTAATCAATGAAAAAGTGCTAAGGTTTTATCTGATCAAGAAAAGTCAATTGGGACTCTATAAGGTCAAAGTCTTGGATTTCAAGGTCAAAAAAGGGTATGCTATGCGTTTTCAAGTGTTTTCATGTGTTTGAAACAAGAAAAGTCAAGGAGAAACATAAAATCAGGAGTTCAATTGAATTAGGGTTTTGCTGAAACATTTTCTAAGTGTAGAAAACCCTAATTCTAGACATTTTGCAACATCCATAACTTTTTCATCCTTGATCCAATGGGAGAAAAATTGTTATCAAAATAAAGAGGACATCATGAAATACAATTTTTTAGAAGAAAGAAATTCCAAAAGATCCATATTTTGAGATATATGGAGAGCTAAAATTGAGAAAGTAGAGGTTTGTCATTTCAACACTTAGAAATTTTTCTAAGTATAAGAAATTCAGCTTTAGGTACATGTTTTCAAGCCTATCTTTCCTGGTGATCCAAGCTTCAAATTAATTTTCCTTCAACATGAAATTTGTAGAGCATCCTCAAAGATTTCTTTTGAGTACTAGAACTCCTCCATTGGATGTGTAGAACTCAAGTTATGATTTCTCCAAGTTAGGGTTTCAAAGATGTCAAGTTTGGCAAGTTTCTAGGCAGATTTTTGGACCAATATTCCACAGGCTTTTTCATCAAGTTCCTAGCCAAGAGATTTCCAACCAACATTTTAACCACAGTCACTTTTGTTTTTAACCCTCAAACACTCCATATACAATCTAAAAACCCTAACCAAGAGAGGCAGAGCTTCATTTCTACAGCCACACATCACAAAAATCTCTCTCACTCTCCAGCTTTTCCTCTCTTCGAAAAAAACATTTTTCCAAAGTTTCTTTCCATTTCCTCATTCTTTTTATCATCCACGAAGCTCAAGCAACCATTTGGAGAGGTTTGGTGGAGCTCTAAAGTAGGAAAAGAAGCCTCATGTTGCTACATTTAGGTAACTTTTCTCTATCTTATTTCTCCCCCCTTGATTCTTATTTAAAGACATGATTGTTGTATTTTGAGTGTTGGAAACATGAGAATCACTTTGGTGTTGTTGTTGTTGTTGTTGTTGTTGTTGTTGTTCTGTTTTAAACAAGTTTCAGTTTGAACATGTATTCTTTGTGGTCATTTTTCATAATGATAGTGTGCTCTAAAGTAATTTTTGATGATAGATTTAGAATCTACGTGAAATTTCTTTGAGAATGATATAAGGTTTTGTTGTTTTTGATCATGTTTCATTTTGTAACTCCGGCGAGACCACCAGAGAAGACGACCGGAGGCTTAGCTCCGGTGTTTAAGTTATCTTAATGTGTTGACTTCTTGACCTGAGGATGTGGCGTTGAGCTGGCAATGACATGGATCCAAGTCAGATTAATGAGCCTCCACGCATGCGTTTTTGTTTGATTCTGAGTTTTTTTAATTGATATTGGATTGGGCTTGTGATCTTTTGTTACCCACGCCCCTAGATTTGAGCCCATAGTGTGCATATACCTTGATCTTAGTTCATTTCTCAATTACTTTTTCACCCCTTCTCCTTTCATTTCTTTTCTTTCTTTTTTTTGGTTTTATTTTCTTTCTTTTTTCATTTCATTTTTATTTTAATTGTTAAAATCATTTTTAAAATCCCCAAAACATGTTTCAGATTATTTGATGTGTTGAGATATTTTTCATTATTTTTATTTTATTTTTCATTTAATTTTACTATTTTATTTTGAATTAATTTGAAAAGTACTTTTACATGTTTACCCTTTATTGTTTGATGACTTGTGAAACACTTGTTGACATAATCTTTTTACCTTGGTTTGGCATATCACTGGTGAATGTTTAAATGTTGTTTATGTGCCTTGATGATCACTTCTTGGATGATTCTTATTTGGTTTTGTTTGGCCCTTGAGATGTGCTCGATTAGTTGTATACTTGAGTTTGTTTAGTTCAATTGATTGTGCATTCATGCAATTATTTTTGTGATCCTTTGCAAATTTGTTCTTAATGGGTTTAAATTGAGTTTGAGATCCTAGTTGGAATTTATTTGGTATTGTTTCTATTTTTGGATGTTGCATCAAGTTGGTGTTGTTTTGATCTTGATTTTATGCATGTCTTGACCTAGATTCTTGAAGTTGTTTATTGATTGATCCAATTGATGTTTGATGACTTTTATATGCTTTGGTTGACATGTTTAAGGTTCTGATCCTCATTATTAGAGGTTAATTGAATGATCACTTTGTCTCATTTGCTTCAGATAATCATTTGTTTCTCTTATGGGTAGCTTGGGGGATGGTTGCTTAACTTTTTGTGCTTGAACTTGAATTTGATTCTTCTTGAGTTTGGTTGTTGATTTGAATTTGGATATGATGTATGTCATTTGAACTTGTTTCTGACCTTGATGATATGATACTTGATCTTGTGTGTCTTTATTTGAATATCTCTTTTCTTTTGAGAATGGCTTTGATGTATGCTTGCTTATTGGGGCATGACCTTGGATTCAATCCTTGTTGTTTCTCTTGTGTGTTCATGACTAGATGTTTAAATTGATACTCATGTGGATGTTGATGTCCTTAGTTGGTTCCATGCTCTAATCTCCATGTCTACTCCTTTGAGTTGTGTCTTTCATCCTTGTTTTGTATAGCAATTGATTGTGTATGAATGTAGTACGTGACTTGACTCTTTGTGCTTTTTGTTTGACCATTGACATGAGTTGAATAGGATATGATATTGATACTTCCCTAAATTGTTTCTCCTCTCATTTGACTTTATCTTTTTTGGTTTGATGATTGATATTGCTTCTCATTAGACTTTAGTTCATTTGTATATGTGTGGGCACTTTGTTTTTCCATTTGGTTTTGATTTCAAATCCTTGGGTTAGGTTTGACATATGAACACATCCTTGTTTCTTTGAGATGTTGTTAATGTTTACCTTGTTAATTGAGATTCTTGTTTGCTTGATGCATTTTGCCTTTGAACTTTCATGTTTATCCATAATGTTGCATCTTATTCTTTCTTCTTTTTTCTTCTTCATCTTTCTTCTCTTCTTGAGACTTTTTTAAGTTTCAATCTTCTTTTCATTTGTGATTGGTTAGTATGGTGTTTACTTGTGATTTTTCACATGATCCCTTAGGGTTCCTAGTTGTTGCACCCCAAAATTTGCCCAATCTTTCTTTACCTAGCTTGTGTTTCATTTCATTCATATTAGCATTATCATTTGCATTTCATTGACATGTATGTAGGAGATAAAGAGGTTTGACTACCAATCAAGGGCTACACAAATCTATGAAGCTAGCTAAGAGGGTTATTCAAGTGTTCAAGGGTTGATATCCTCACCAGAGAAGTCTAAAATCCTTAGAAAGAGTGGTTGAAACCAAGTGTGTAGGTCTCCTAACTTGAGGGTTAGGGGAAGATCATCTGATGATGTTGAAGCCATAGATTTGGACTTTAGGTCTTGAGGGAGCTCATGAGAAGTGTTGAAGTTCATTTTTAAGCCTAGGCAAGTCATTATACAAAGGATATGAAGATATACCCAAGATTGGTACAACTAGGATTTCATCTGGACAACCCTAGGTTAACTGATGATTTGAAGAAGGTTAAGACCTAATTCAAGAGCCATGTGATCATGGATTGATGTGTTGATATGTCTAATGGGTGATTCCAAGGTCAACTTATCATGGATCATGAGTGTGAAAAGTTGCTAGCCTAGGGTTGCTATGCTTGACAGTGTAAATTCCCCTAGTTCGGTGCCTAACTTCAAGACCACTTAACTCAAGATGTGATTTTCATCTCACCTTGACCCTAACATGACTGTTGTAGGGCATGATTATAGCTTTAATTTGAGTACTATAAGTCCTTGATAGGGTTTATAGAACTCAAGTTATGTGCCAGACAAGTTACAGGTCATCTGAGGCATGTGAAATTAGAGCTTGAAAGTTACCCAACTTGCATGACATTTTTGCCCTATAAGGATGATTCCTATGAACTCTTGGTCAGCATGAATGTTGTTACCTATCTTCTTAGCTTTCTAGAAAGTACTAGAAGTCCATGCTTGGATTTTTAGAACTCTAGTTATGGCTTTGACAAGTCAAGGGTATTTTGGGTATTTGGAATTATAGGTCATATTTGGTTAGGGGTCCATTTCATCAACTTAGGCACCTCAAATGAACTTTTGTTCAACTTGAAAGTTGTTCAAAGTGGTGTTTTTAGTCCAACCATGATCCAAGCAACCGTTGATATGGATTGAAAATGGAGGTGTATGAAGAAATTTGGATAAAAGATCATTTAAAGGCCTTAATGAAGAAAAAATTCAAAACAAATCACAATTGTGCCAAACTTCACAAGTTTGTGCATTTTTTGATTAGAAATGACATTTGGAGAAGAGTGACAATTTTACATTTTTGAGTTGAGTCACATTTCATGGACATTGAGTGGATTACTTCATGATGAACATAATCAATCTTGACCACAAGATCAATTCAAGCTTGCAATCCAATCCATTCATTTTCACCAAGGGTTATGCAAGTCATTTGAGTGGAGAGTCATCCAAAACAGAGTCAGTACACGCATATTCCATTGTTGAACTTTGGAAGAAAATGAAATTTTGGATTCTTCAATTTGGGCCATGATTGGGCCATATTAAGATCCAAATAGCTTCTATTTAAGTTGATAATCACATTCAGATTGTTTTTGGAGATCATTTGGAGCAGAAACTGTTGTTGCAGTTAGGATTTTGGAGCTTTCGAGCAAGAAGTGAATTTGGAGTTTGAGGAAGATTCAAGCGTTTCTGAGCATCAAGAATCATCCAAAAGCATTCAGTGAAGCAATATGCAGCATTTGAGGCTAGGATTTGCACGTGAGAACCACCAATTTCAAGCTTCAGTTCAGGTTGGTAAACTTCAAAATTGCTCTAGTTCTAGGCATGATTAGACTGAAATCGGCATGTGGTCAAGATGTAGTGATGACATAGGTCGTTTTAGGATCTTAATGGTGAAGTTTTGTGATGATTCATGGTGAGACACAAATTCTGTTTGGACTTATATCTAGGTGATCCTTGAGAATTACATGAATTGATTGGTGATTCTTGATCTCTGAAGAGTGAGGAACGTTTCTGTGTAATCATTTTGAGTTTCGTGAAAATTATGGAAGTGAGTAATTTTCTGTTTATTGTCGTTTTGGGAGATTCTTGAGGAATTAACAAAAATGGAATGGATATTAGTAATCCTGGTGAGGAGACGAGAAGAATCGTGTAACTTTCTTTGAGTTTCGTGAGATTTGGTTGCAGAGCTTGATGGCTCTCGCCGGAGAAGAAGGTGGTGCCCTTCTCCGGCCACTGTGTCTGTAATTTCCCTCTTGGATCAGTTTGAATTGGGAACGATGAGGGAGAACCATTGGTTCCTTCTGAACTTGTGGACTTGGTCACAACATCTGATGGACGAGATTGAGTTGAATTAGGGTTTGATGAGGTGTCTTAGTCTGAAGCGTGAGATATGAATACTTTTTCATTGAACGGTTGTGATTAGACTATACCACTGTCTTTAGTCAACCTAATCACACATTGCCTTGAACCAAAGCGCCGCATTTCATTTATTGAGCTGGCAAGAGCAGGGCCATTTGATGAATGGACTAGTATTCAGATCCAGTGGTTCTGTTATTTTCTAAGTTTCTTTAATTCTTTAATTTTTTTTTTCTATTTTCTTTTAATTCTTTTTCCATGATTAATTCACTTTAATTAGTTTTAATGATCAGAAAAATATGCAAAAAATATGTGGGTGATCCTTGTGGAATTTCTGATTTTTCCATGCCTTTGGATTTTATTTTGGTGTTATTTTCAATTTAATATCCATTTTCTATTTTTTGATAAGTGATTACAAATGCATAAAGTGACTAGTTTGATTGATGATTTTATTCCCAATTCATGCCTTTGGCTGGCTGATTATAGACATGTTGATGATGTTATAGGATTTTTGTAGTGATTTTTAGATGATTCTAAATAGGAGTTTGAGATAGTTGTTTAGGAGTATTCCTTGATGGATCCTCTTAGTACACTCTTTGGATTTAGATTTCGTTTGAACCTTTAGGATTAGGTTTGACCCCTAATTTTTGTACCATAGATCCCTAAAACATGTAGGATAATATAGTATTTTCCTTAAAATTTTTAGACATGATTTTCTATTAGTTCCCCATTTTACAAGTTGGCCTTGGTTTAGGTGACCCTAACTAGGTTAACTTCATGGATTAGTCTTGTAAATGACCATTAGATGATTCTAAGTCTCATATCCTTCCTTGATAGAGTGGTAATTAGGTAGATATCTCTTTAGAGCTTTGAATCCTTAGTGTAGGTGATCCTTAGAAGGAAATCATTGAGGTTCTTTAGAAGTTCAAGTTAGGTGGATGATTCTTCCTATAAGGTTAGTTTCCCTTTCAATTTTCCTTGCTTGATTGGAATCCTCCATGTGAGCATGTTTCCTCCTGTGGAGGAATTTATTTCATTATCATAAAGGAGTTGAGTCTATGAAAGCTCTCTCTAAGGAAGTGGAGTTGGTTGAGTGCCTGTGGTAAGTTCCTGTGGACCTTACCTTGCTTCTCATCTCCATTCTCCTAATATTCTCTTATTCAATTCTTTTTAGGAACCTTCTTGGGGTAGCATAGTCCCTCCTGTGGGGGGAATTTTGCACATCTCTTGAAGGAGCCAAACCTCTAGGATTCTCCCAAATCTCTTTTAGTTGGTTGAGTGCTTGGGATAAGTTCCTGTGGACCTTACCCTTGCCTCCCAACATTCAATTCCTTTCCCTAGGATAGAAGCCTTGTATGATTACTTGCGGAATGAATTCCTTATTTGTCATAAATCCTTGCCTTCATTCATGATTGAGTGGTGTGTTGCATTTGGATAGTTCATGTTTAGGATAGTCTAAGTGTAGTTGCATGACTGCATTAAGAGGTTGAGTGGGTCTCGCTCTGCTTGTTTGCCTTAAGGGTTGAGGTGATCCTCCCCTTGCTTGTGTGTTGTTTTTTCTTTTTCTATTTGACGTATTTGCATAATAGAGGTGGAGTTGAGCTCCCTCTACTTGTCTGTTTTGACTGTTTTTCTTTGCTTGATTGCTAAGAGGTTGAGTGAGTCTCCCTCGGCCTGTATTGCTGCATTGCATGTGCATCTTTACTGTTTATCTGTTTATCTGTTTAGCTAATGCTTTATCTATTGTCTGTTTCCCACTTGACATGATCCCCTAGGAGTCTCACTTCCTTTGATAAGGAAGTGATGATTATAACTTTAGGTTGAAACCTATGCATGATAACGTCTAGGAGTTCCCTGTTTCAAACCTCAACCATAGGATGAATCCTTGGCATGACAACATTAGGACTTGATAGTTTCCCCGTAGTTGTGTCCGTTCTCTCTTCTCTCTTCAAACAAATCAAAATACAGTAATAAATGTTAACTGATGTCGCACGTTACGAGCCTTAAGCTACTTAAGAAATGATTGTTGAAGGGTTTCCTTCCAATAATCAGGATGTTTAGTATGGTACCCTTTGGGCGACATGCGACGCATTCACTCCTAGGTCATACTCTCTAGTGCGATATTAGTTGCAAACATCCATAAAAGACATTTCTTCTGTAAAATACAGAAAACAAACTTCGAACCTTTTTTCCCCGTGGGCCCATAATTCAAAGGAAAGCTTTTCTGAAGAAAAGAGTGTCGTTAACTCCCAGTTCTACCGCAAACGGTAACCCACGAGTCTCTGACGAGCAAGCTGCATACACCAAACTGCTGGAACTGTTTGTTAACCCTACTTGGAAAAACAGATGAATCTAAATCTCTGTAATTCTTATTATCCCGAACTACGTAAGCTCTGATCTCTCATATCCGTTGAGAGTACATAGGCACAATACTGACGTATTGGCGAGCCACCTTCTCTGTTACCCGTAGTTAGGCAAACTACGTTGACTCTGATTTCTCATTCTCTGATGAGAATACGTAGGCATAAAGCGTGATGCTTTGCCGAGTCATTTTGCTTTTCTTTTCAGACCAGACTTTTAGCGTAGATAGTTAAATCAACATGTCAGATAAACACAACAATCGTGGATCCTATCGAGTACGATGGACGTGAGGGGTGCTAATACCTTCCCCTTGCGTAACCGACTCTCGAACCCAAACATGGTTGTGATGACCTTGTCTTATACCTTTTCGTCAGGTTTTTCCGATCATTTCCTTTCCCGTTCTGTGGGATAAATAACGAAAGGTGGCGACTTTTCTATTTTTCCGGCACCTTATTTTCGCGGTAGCGACGGCTGGCGACTCTGCTGGAGATTCGACGTCCCCTGTGCGAGTCAATCCTAGCGCTTGCATGTTTACCTTGTTGGGATATGTTTATTTATCGCATTTTACCTTCCGCATTTTATTTTTAGTATGATATGATTATCTGTACTGTTATGGGAGGGGCTCTGATGAGTGATAAGCCAGACCCAGGCTTGAGTGTACCTAGCATTAGTTGTGGAAAGTAGTGGGCGCGTGTATGCTTTGCATGTACTAGTGTCTCACGAAATCCAAGCTCAGACGAGATTCTCCCGGTTGATTTGTTTTTCGGCCCTTTGGGCCTGAGGGGTTGTTGGTTTGGAGGATTGTCGACTCTGGGGACCGATCATTTGGGATTCAGCTAAGTGAGGCCGCTTTAAGAGATGATGATGCCACACCTTCCTGGGTATCGTATCATCGTTTATTGAAAGTTTGTGACGCTGATGAACGCATAGGATGCCATACCTGTGTCAGTGAATTAGGTCCATACTTGTGAGCGGGGTCGGGTTATTGCAGGAAACTATAACCTTCAGACAACCTGGTTTTCTTGACAGTGAATCAGTATTGTTGGTATCAGAAGGTACTTATCATCAGAGACATGTTTGTTCTTGATAGAGCAGAATTATTGGTCCTCTTCAGGGTTTTATTGTCAGAGCAGCGTCGTGGTTATGTTGAAACAGAGCCTCGATCTCCTCAACAACACCCTTGATCTCCTGTTGCATGATTGCATCTTGCGTTTTTGCATACTCATTTGCATCTCATTAACGTGTGTCTGTGTTGCAGGTACATATACTATCCCCCGATTCCGGTATTCTTGCCCTCTGTGTGACAGCATGGAATATTTGAAGAAGAACGTGGCTTACAAGCTCCCTACCCTAGATGTTACCCCGCTGTTCAGTTTGGTTGCCTTGGCAGATGATACAGTGAAAAGGGAATTCAGGAAATCGTATGGGAAGTTGCTCAGTCTGGTTCGTAAACCTTCAGTCTATGAATTGAATGGGTTGTATACGTTGCTACAGTTATATGACCCTCCGATGAGGTGCTTCACTTTTCCAGATTTCATTCTTGCGCCTACCCTAGAAGAGTATGCTGAGTTGTTGGGTGTACCGGTTAAAAATCAGATGTCGTTTATTCACATGGATGCTAAGCCTAATCTGGCTAGCCTAGATGTTGCTCTTCATCTAGATGCCTCAGAGTTGCTCTTAACCTCATGGAATGGAGTTCCTGGTTTTTCTCTGCAGTTTTTGGTTGGGAAAGTCCAACAGTGTGCTAAAGACGGTTGTTGGATCGTATTCAACGCTATTCTCGCCCTCTGTATCTATGGGATCATCTTGTTTCCCAACATGCCTGACTTTATAGATTTGGACGCCTTCCATATCTTCGCCTTGGGAAATCTAGTTCCCACCCTGCTTGGTGATCTATATCATTATGTTCATTACAAGAATGAGAATAGAAGGGGTAAAAATGTATTGTGTTGTGTGCCCTTACTCTACAGATGGTTTGATAGCCACTTGCCCAAGAAGGGTCTCTTTGTTTCCTCTACAGCCACAACTGAGTGGTCTGAACGCCTGATGGGTTTATCCGCAGAGAGCATCGTTTGGTTTGATCGAGATATGCTGGGTACTGAGTCATCTACAGCTGCAGCGATTTTCCTAATGTGCCCTTGATCGAAAGAAGAGGCTATATTAACTACAACCCCTCATTACTTGTCAGACAGTTTGCGTGCGCCTTGAGAGGCCCGCCAAAAGATGAAGAGGTGCAGGAATCTCTGTACCTCACAGGTCTCCTAGAGGGGGATACATTAGCCAAGATCAAGCATGCTTGGGATGACATCAGCAGACGAGGGAAAGCGTTGTTAGGTAAGAGCAACAGCCAGGCTTATGCTCCTTATGTAGCTTGGATTCAAAGCCGAGCAAGAACAGTGGGGATGCCTTTTCCACCAGCTAAGCAAGAGTGCCCTCCAGTGGTCGAAGAACCTACCACAGTATCCATTCAGGAATACAATCAGGTGTTAGCCGAGAAGGAAGATTTGAAGAAGACCAACAAGGAGTTGGAAAAAGAATTGGTACAGCTCAGAAGTGAGAGAAACGAAGTCATCTACTTCTTCAAAAAGAAGACAGAGCTGGTAAACAGGCTAGGTACAGACTTGACCAAATAGATGGCTGAACGTGAACGTTTAGGTTTGGACTTCAAGGCTGTCAACGATGTGCTTGCTACCAAAAAGCAGAACTTGGATGATGCATACCGGAGAATCTCCAAATTCAACCAGCAGTGGAATGCCTCTATAGCCAGCAACAAAGAGCGGGAGGACAAGCTGAAGCAACAGATCTCCTAGTTGAAGGCTCAATTGAAGGCCAGCGAGAATAAGTTTGATGATGAAACTGCTCGTAGGTACGCCACTGAAGACAGGTTGAACAAGGCTATTGTGAACCTGAAGGATTGCAAGCAGACTTTTGAATCCAAGAAGCGAAGGTTAGAAGACTGTTTTGGCAAAGGTGCGTGGGAAGACTCCATTGAAGGTATTCAATACACCATTATGCAGAGGGAGTTACTTGTCGAAGGGTTACTCACTCGGCCTGATCATCCCAAGATGAAGGGGTTGTTAGAAGAGTTTCGCGCCCGTGGCCGAGCTTGACTACTTTGTAATCTCTTGTATTTTCCTGATCATTGTTGTATGCTGACCATCACGAGGCTTGTTGGTCGAGGTCATGCTATTGATTCTACCTGTACTCAGTGACATTGTATGCCGCCTTGATGGGCTTTATATATATGAGACGTTATTTCCATGACTGGATTCAGACTTCTTATTATCAGCACTGGCACTCTGGCACTAGAATCGGGGGGAAAATCTCCCTAAGGCACAGACACACGTTTGCATTTGCATGAATCATCTGCATAACAGGTGCCTCGAGCTGTTTTTCTAACCCTCTGTTGATGCAGGTTGTTTCAGGATTGTCTCAGGTTGACCCGAGCAATGGAACAGGTTCAAGCAGAGCTGAGGGAGGTCTGAGGCTAGATGGGGCAGTTCATGAGGGACATGCAGATGCTCAAAGAGGAGAACAACCAGCTGAAGAATTAGGTGGGCCTGTTGGTGGAAGTGTTAAAAAACATACTCAGAAGAGAATGTGAGCAAAAGCCCGAGGCTGCAGCCGGCATACTTGCTCCGTGCGTATTTGAAGAACCTGCACCAAGGCATGATAAGCCTAAAAGACCTTCTGCTCAGCTCGAAGCTCAAAATGTTTCCCGTCAGCGGCCACGTCCGGTTCCGCAAGACAACCCCAGAAGACAGGGTCAAAAGAGGAGACTATCTGACATAATCCTCGATCCAATCCCGATGGATTATGACCAGTTGTCGCAAATCCTGCTCCAACTTCAGTTGGTTAAAGCTCAAACGTTAGCTCCATTGACTGGACAGCTACCACCCGATTACGACATGAACGCTCGTTGTGAATTCCACTCTGGAGCACCAGGGCACAATGTAACGAACTGTAGAGCTTTTAAGCATAAGGTTCAAGACATGATTGAGTCGAGAGCAATTGAATTCGTGTCGGGCGGCATGAAAGCATCAGGCATGTTCATCCCTTGTCATGCAAAAGAGATGGATGTTCCCATGATCTCATCTGAAGTTGAGAAAGATTAGGAGTATATCCCGCGGTCTTTGAGGTATGAATCGCCTTGCCCGCAACTTTTTCAGGTTCCTGGGTCGGGCTTAAGGATGAAAGCCCCTGAATAGAGAGGATCCTCACTAGGTCAAACCTCGTTTCCAGATTGTTTCTGCCATGCAGAATCAGCAACCTCTCGCTCCGTGGCAGCAAAACTATCGGAGCCCGAATCAAAGTCGACCTCACAGCAACCGTTCTTCTGATTGAGTCTGAAGACTTCAAAGGGTCGCTCCCCTCAGCATCAAATAAGTGTGAAAGCCCAGTTCCCTGAAAGCTGGCAATCTGCATTTTATCATGTCATTTCTTTACATTTGTAGTTTCTTTCCTGTAGGATTGCAAATTTCGTTTGTAAAGCACGTTGTTTTTCAATTGATATTGATAATGAAATAAATATGCATTTTTTAAACTAATCCATTCGTGTTCACTCTATTGCTTTCTTTTATTTCAAACGCTTGTTTAAGTGGAATCCGGGGAGGATGATGAAATCCAATGATGCGTAAGCTTCTGATGCTATGCTTTTGAATAAAAACCTGTTGATGATGTACATGCATTGTTTCAAATCCTAAACACCAGAGATATAAGGAAGATAATCCCTTGTTAACCCTTTGAGCCGAGTAGTAGGAGTTTCTTTCTGAAGATAGACAAACCCTCAATCTTAACCCAGGGCAGGGTAGGTGTCAGTTAATTTGACCAAGCGTTCAAATTACAAAAGGAGTGTCCGTTCGAGGATCAATCACACCGCTATAGGTCGTACCTAAAAAACCATGATGGTTAAACTTGGCCGATCAGGAGTGAAACAGTCACAATCTCTTTAACAAGTCAGACGAGCCGATGCCATACGATTTGTTCACCAAAAAAAGAAAAAGAAAAGAATCGAAAGAAAAAGCCCGCTAAGTCGAATCTTGAAAGCAAGCGACTTAGGAAAAAATTAGGGCATCCCGCAGGACTTCAAAATCGAAGAAACTCAAAAGAGTTAGTCCAGGCAAAAGTTAGGGGAAAAAGAAAAACGAAAAACGAGAAAACGAAAAGCGAAAAAGGATTATGAAAAGAAAATCCTCAAACAAGAACGAAATTGTGTGGCTCCGGACGCCAAAAGACGAAAATAGAGCGACTGTCACTTCGAAAAGTGTAATTTCTTGAACTGTCACTCAACCTTCGAAAGATGAACTCTAAGGTCGAATTATCTGAATGTAGGATGGAGAACATCAAGGAGAATGGGTGGGTTAAAATGAATTTTGAGCCTTTATCCTTTCTTTCTTAAACCGTGAACCTAACCACATTACAACCTTTAAAAGAGCTAATTGAAATAGGTTTGTTTCAAAAGCATACTTCGGTAAAGATCACATCGGAACTGACTCCTAGATAGGATTCCCATTACAGTGTTGTATTGATGTTGACATATTGATGAATGATTTCATACATTTTATGTCATAAAAATTTCTCCAGTGAACAGGAATGGATTTTGAAAAACTGCCATATGCATTGCATTTGATATGTCTTTTATGCAAAACAGCTTGTTTTACTAGCGAGTAAGCGCTTGACAGCGGGAAAGGTTCCACGATGGAAAGATTTGATCAGGACAGAATGCAGAACGCCTGAATATTCCGGTGAACCGGGGCAAGCTATGTCAATTGATTACGGCATGGGAGTCGGCAATCCAGAAATCGTTAATCCGGGGCAATCAAGTCGAGATATGATGAATCTCTCGCAACCAAGGGTACTACTCCCCATAGATCAGCCCATGAGGGGCGAAGTCATGACAAGACTAGGGCAGGCCACCCCGAGAGCGTCGAAGCTATCCTTATCCTGAAGGCGATTAACTTGAAGCACTTCTATGAGGTTCAAAGGGCTGAAGTCGTCCGTATCAAACCGCCAGAGTACAGAGATCTCAGGTTTCCTTTCGAGAGGATGCTACGAAGATCCCACAGGCTGGGGCAAAAGTTGAAAGCGAAGAAATTGTTCCTCTCCTTATCTGCAGAGCTTATCGAAAGTTGTTAAGATTCTGGGGCAAGCCATCGCGAGTTCGTTTCATGGCATGTTTTTATAAGCAGGATGATTCCTTCTTCCCCAGCAAGTTCAACAATGTTTCCCCACCGAGTCTGAACAGAGACTGTGAGCATTGATATGTCTTCCTAAGCAGAAAAGATTCACCCCGATCAGGTGTATCCTAGGCAGGGTCGTCATCTCCCCAGCCGAGTCATACGCAGAAGTGTATACTCATCCCAGCAGTGGGTCAATGTGCAGTTTTCTCGTAGAAGACCATTCGTAAGTGTTCAGCTTCCGATAGCTCAGACTGAAGTCTCCAACAGAACTAAAATTCCCCACAGAGTTGTATTCTCCCCGGCAAGTAGGATTTACTCCAGCGTCTGATTGCGCGTCCCCAGCCGAGTTTGTAGTTCCCCAAGAGAGTCGAGTTCTTGGAAGCCGTTCAAGCCATGATTGGTTTTCCTCAGGAGAGTGTTTGAATAGCCGGTGCTGTATTTCCCCATCGGAGTCCGTATCTCTAGAAAGATTCTATCTGTGAAGACCGTGCAGTTTATTTATGCGATTGACATCGTTTCCTCACCAGTTTGTGGTTCGTATACCTAGTTGAGCGAGTACAGGTTCTCGTAGAACTTTCTTCCCCTGCAAAAAGTCGTATGGAGTTCGTTTCCCCAGGATAGGTCCAATTGAGATTGGCGTGACTCCTTCTCCTCGGCAGGATGATTCCTCCTCTCCACCAGAGTGGTTCTTTCTCCTTGACAGGAGGATTTTCCCTTCAGCATTTATTTTGCTGATGGGGTCATAGCATTTTGCATGGTTGCATAGCATTTACCCTAAACGCGTAGCATTTCCACCGTGTGGAGCATTACGCCATGGCCAAACATATGCATGTGAAACATGAGCTAGGTCGTTACCCTCCTTGTTTTGCAGGTGTTCCCCAGCAAAGTTGTTGGTTCAAGATTATTCTTAAAATCCCTAGTGAATTCGCCAGAGTTGAGTGCTTAAGATGATTCTTAGAGTCCCAGGCGGAGTTGTTTGTTCAGGATGATTCTTGAATTCCCCAGCAAAGTTATTTATTCAGGATGATTCTTAAATTCCCTAGCAAAGTTGTTTGTTCAGGATGATTCTTGATTTCCTCAGCGGAGTTGTTTGTTCAGGATGATTCTTGAAGCCCCCCAGCGAAGTTGTTTGTTCAGTATGATTCTTGAATTCCTCAGCAGAGTTTTATTTATCCAGAATGATTTCAGAATCGCCAAAGAAGAGTTACTTGATAGTTCTCCAGAATCCTCAGCGGAGATGTGTCATCCCCCAGCAGGTTTCAAACAGAGAAGTTGAAATTTCCTTGAAAACTTGATGATTGAAGTCCGGCAGCAGTGCCAAAACCCCCTGACTTACTAATGTAGCCCAACTGTGATGTCAAAGCAGTTCTCCCAGCTGACGCGGAGTGCCTGACGGCAAAAGATTGCATATCCTTATTGGTCTGTGATTGATTAAGAATTCCTTTTCAAGACTTACTGATGAAGTTCAACTGCGATGTCGAAGCAATTCTCCTAGATGACGTGGAGTGCCTGACGGCAAAAGTTTAGATATCCCTATTGGTTCAGGATTGACTGAGGATTCTACTTCCGACTTACTGACGAAGTCCGGCTAACGCCCGAGAATTTCTTTGAATGCCCGACGACATCATTAATTAGAGATTGTCGAAAATTCCTGATGACCCGATGGGTCCTGAGGAATTCTTTTGCTGCCGTGCCGCAGAATGCCTGACGGTAATATCAGCTATGTATCACTAGTTACCGTGTAACCAGTGATCCTTTGATGACTTAAGGAAAAAGCTGCAGTGAAACCTGATAATCATCCTGACGGAGATTTGAAACTAGCCATACTTCACCAGTTACCGAGTAACCGGTGATCCCTTATTGACTTACTGATGAAGTCCGACAAAGATATTGTCGACGTTCCTAGCGACATGATGAGTTCATAGGCGATGATAAAGAATTCTTTTGTTGTGGCGCAGAATGCCCGACGGAAAAATTAGCCATCATTCACCAGTTACCGAATAACCGGTGATCCCTTACTGACTTACTGATGAAGTTCGACAAAGATACTGTCGACGTTCCTAGCGACATGATGAGTCCATAGGCGACGATAAGGAATTCTTCTGCTGTGGCGCAGAATGCCCTACGGAAAAATCATCCATCCTTCACCAGTTACCGAGTAACCGGTGATCCCTTATTGACTTACTAATGAAGTCCGACAAAGATATTGTCGACGTTCCTATCGACATGACGAGTCTATAGGAGACAATAAGGAATTCTTCTGCTATGACGCAGAATGCCTGACGGCATAATCGACCATCCCTCACCAGTTACAGTGTAACCGGTGATCCCTTGATGACTTGAGGACGAAGATCTACAGCAAAATCGGACGATCATCCTGACGAAAATTTGAAGTTAATCATTCACCCCAGTTTTCGAAGGATTTGTCCCCATCAGAGTACCATGTACTTGTGCAGTTGGCAAATTTCCGGGTTTATTGGTATTCAACGGCCTTTTACCTTGATTGTTTGAGAGCCGTTCGCTTCTCACCCAGTCAGGTCCAAGCCGTTTGAATAGGGGCAGCTGTTGCACCCCAAAATTTGCCCAACCTTTCTTTACCTAGCTTGTGTTTCATTTCATTCATATTAGCATTATCATTTGCATTTCATTAACATATATGCAGGAGATCAAGAGGTATGACTACCAATCAAGGGCTACACAAAGCTATGAAGCTAGCTAAGAGGGTTATTCAAGTGTTCAAGGGTTGATATCCTCACCAGAGAAGTCTAAAATCCTCAGAAAGAGTGGTTGAAACCAAGTGTGTAGGTCTCCTAACTTGAGGGTTGGGGGAAGATCACCTGATGATGTTGAAGC
>OZ012741.1:34212054-34263829 GCA_963859935.3 Lathyrus sativus | reverse complement strand
GCATTGCTATTACCTCCATGATCTTTTAGGCGTTCAGGGAACACCTTTCTTATGTGAACCTCCTTGTTACAATGATAACATCGAATACTAGATGTTTCGCCACTATAAAACTTCAGTTGACTTTTACCTTTCTTCTTGTCGAACTTACCATCCTTTCGCAAGAATTTTCCCGTAACGGCCAAACCTTCGCCCACCGTCAAAGGTTTATACTCCTTTCGTTCGTTCAAGTCCTTAGAGTACAAAGCTGATTGAACTTCTTCAAAGGTCAGGGACTCCCTTCCATACAAGAGAGTTTCTTTGAAGTGAGCATGTGATCTGGGCAAAGCACACAGCAGCAACAGTGCTTGATCTTCATCGTCGTTCTTCACATCAATATTTTCAAGATCAAGAATCAACTTGTTGAACATATCCAATTGCTCAGCCAACACTTTGTCTTCACTCATCTTGAATGAATATAAAGCTTGCTTCAGGTAGAGTCGATTCACCAGAGATTTGGTCATGTACAAACTTTCATGTTTCACCCATAATCCCGATGTTGTAGTCTCCTTTGATACTTGTCGAAGAACCTTATCACCAAGGATCAACAATATTGCGTTGTGGGCTTTCTCGATCATGCCCGTCTATTCTTCTGCTGTTAAAGCAGCGCCCTGTTAGAACACAGATTGGTTCTTAATAATATCTCTATGTTTTGATGATAACTCTTATGAAATTTTGTATTAAAGAATTATATACTCTAAAATTTGTTTGAGAATGTTTGCTGCAGATGTTAAAGTGAATATTACTCTATAAGCAAATTAGATCTGAACAAAAGAAATATGCAAGGCTCTGAAGCGTCAGAAGCATCTCTTAGAAGATTCTGAACGTTGCCTCCAGAAGATTCTGAGCGCTGCCTCCAGGAGAATCTGAAGCAGGAGCTCCAGAAGAATCTGAAGCAGAAGCTCCAGAAGAATCTGAAGCAGAAGCTACAGAAGAATCTGAAGCAGAAGCCAGATGCATCTGAAGCAATGAGGAATTCTGTATGAAGAGTTTCAAGCACAGTTACTTTAGAAGACTCTGATAGTATTAACGCTGTCAGTACTGAGGATCTGATCCAAAACTCTGCTCTGAACATATACACGCTTAAAGCACACTTGCTGCAAAGACTCTAATTCAGCAAACTCTGATGAATATTAGAAGGCTCTGATCTGTCAAAGCTCTAATACTTTGCTGAAACTTATTGAAGAAGAATTCAAAGATTATGTCCGTTGGAATAACCAAACGACTCTTTCCTTATTTATGCTAGACACAAGAACACAGACAAAAAGGATTTTTCTGTGCATTCTTCTTCTAGGAAAGGTCATATGATGTGAAGACAAAAAGGCTCAGACCTTTTTGGTACATTGTTCTCAAAGAGAAAAGCTCTTGGATCTCTGTGCCTATAAAAGCAAGACTCCATTCATCTTCTTCAGTTGACGAAACACTTGAAAATAATTCATTACAAGCTCTCATACAACTTATACATACTTGCTGAATTTATTTCATTGTTCTTCATCTTAAGTGAAAAATCCCAGTTGTGATAAAGCTTTATTAGAAGCATTTTTAACACTTGTATTATTATTACATTTGATTGTAAGAGAACCTTAAGAAAATCCAGTTAGGATCAGTAGTTCTTGAGAAGACTTTGAACAGTTGTTCTTAGTGCTTACTATTGTAATCAGTTGATTAATTAGTGGATTAAGTCCTTGTTTGAGAAAGGCAAATCACTCTTGATAGGGTAGACTGGAGTAGTTGAGTTCAACGAACCAGGATAAAAAAATCCTTAAGTTTTATTTCTAAGTTTTATCTTCATACTTATTCAACCCCCTTCTAAGTATTTTCTCACCTTCAGTTGGCATCAGAGCTCTGGTTCTGTGTGTGCTACCACTTCACAGTGACAGAAAAGATCCAGTGAGAAAAACTTTGATATATACATTTGGTTGTTATTATGGCTGATGCTTCAACATCCAACAGATATGAAGAAAGATACAGAATCAGTACAAAACCCCCTATGTTTGATGGGGAGAAATTTGATTATTGGAAAGACAGGATTGAAAGTTTTTTCCTTGGTTATGATGCTGATTTGTGGGACTTGGTCATAGATGGGTATGTTCATCCCACTGATGGGAATGGCAAGAAAGTAGACAGAAAATCTATGACAGAAGCCCAAAATAAGGAGTTTAGAAATCACCACAAGGCTAGAATAATATTGTTAAATGCAATATCTCACACTGAGTATGAAAAGATCACAAATAGAGAAACTGTATTTGACATGTTTGAGTCTTTGAAAATGACTCATGAAGGAAACCTTCAAGTAAAAGAGACCAAGGCTCTGACGTTAATACAGAAGTATGAAGCGTTCAAGATGGAAGAATCTGAGTCCATAGAAGCTATGTTCTCTAGATTCTAGATTCTTACAACTGGTCTAAAAGTTCTGGACAAAGGCTACTCAACTGCTGATCATGTGAAGAGGATCATCAGAAGCTTGCCTATCGGATGGAGACCTATGGTCACTGCTCTGAAACATGCCAAGGATCTGAACAAGATCACTCTGGAGGAGTTAATCAGCTCACTAAGGAGTCATGAAATTGAACTTGAGGAAGATGGGCCTCAAAAGAAAGGTAAGTCTATTGCCTTAAAATCTAACGAATCTGTGAAAGCTTTGCAGGTGTTAGAGGAAAGCTCTGAAGAATCTTCTTCTGAAGAAGAAGATGAACTATCCTTGCTGTCTAGAAGAATCAACAGACTCTAGAAGCACAAGCAAAGGAAGTACAAGAACTTCAAAAGACCAGATCAGCGCAAGGAGTCCTCTGGACCAAAAAGATCTGGAAAGAAGGAAGTTGTCTGCTTTGAATGCAAAGAACCTGGTCATTACAAGAGTGAATGTCCAAAGCTTCTTAAAGAAAAGCCAAAGAGAAAGTTTGACAAAAAGAAGAAGGTTCTAATGGCAACTTGGGATGACTCTGATGAATCTGGATCCTCATCAGAATCTGAAGATGAGTGCGCAAACATGGCTCTGATGGCAGGCATTGAAGATCAAAATGAATAATCATCTGGATCTGAGTCTGATTCTGAATCTGACTCATAAGAAGTACTTTCTGATCTCACTAGGGAAGAGCTTATTAAAGTCTTATCTGAAGTCCTGAAAAATTATAATCAGATTAAGCTCAAATGCAAGAAGCTTAAGTGCAATCTTGGCTTTGAGAATAATCTGTTAAAATCAGAAATTGCTAAGCTAAAAGAAAACAATTCTAAAATGAAAGCTGATTTTGAAATACTTCAACAAAACTCTGAATCTGAAAGTAAGTCTAAATGCAAAAACATTTAGAAGAATATGACTTTAGCTTTCAGAAATTTCTTGCTAAAAGCATAGACAGTAGCAAGATGGCTTCTATGATCTATGGGGTTAGCAGAAATAACAGGAAAGGAATTGGATATGAATCCTCCTCTGGAAAGGATTTAAATCCAATGCCTGTTGATAAACTTGTTATCAAGAAAACTCCTTTGTACTCTCATTTCAAGTTTGGTCATCTGAATGACATTAAACACACACGTTCTGATCAGAACGTTCCTATGCTTAAGCCAAAAGTAAGTCAGAACAATACTGTTGTAAAAAGACAGAAGTTCAGACCAACTTTCAAGGCAGCTAACCAAAAAGGACCCAAAAAGATCTGGGTACCTAAGGATAAGATTATCCCTGTTGCAGATGTATTTAGCAGAAAAGTCAAGACGCCAGTCATGGTACCTGGGCTCTGGCTGGTCACGTCACATGACGGGAGAAAGGTTTATGTTCCAAAGCCTGGAACTTAAATCTGAAGGAGAAGTGAAGTTTGGAGGGAATCAGAAGGGCAAGATCATTGGCTCTGGAACTATTGGTAGTGGTAACCTTCCCTCTATATCTAATGTTCTTCTTGTAGAAGGATCAAAGCATAATCTATTGTCCATAAGTCAATTAAGTGACAATGGTTATGATATAATCTTTAATCAACAATGTTGTAAAGCTGTTAGTCAGAAGGATGGCTCAATCCTATTCAATGGAAAGAGGAAGAACAACATTTACAAAATAAATCTTTCAGAACTTAAAGTTCAAAATGTTAAATGCCTCTTGTCTGTTAATGATGAGTAATGGGTCTGGCACAGAAGATTGGGGCATTATTAATATGAGACGTATATCTCAGATTAACAAACTCAATCTGGTCAGAGGACATCCTAAGATGAAGTTCCACTCAGATGCTCTTTGTGAAGCATGTCAAAAAGGAAAGTTTTCAAAATCTTCCTTTAAATCTAAAAATGTTGTTTCAACCTCAAGACCATTAGAATTACTTCACATTGATCTGTTTGGACCAGTGAAAACTGCATCCATCAGAGGCAAGAAGTATGGATTAGTCATTGTTGATGACTACAGCAGATGGACATGGGTAAAGTTCCTAAAACACAAGGATGAGTCACATTCTGTGTTCTTTGACTTCTATAAACAAGTCCAAAATGAAAAAGATTTCAAAATTATTAAAGTCAAAAGTGATCATGGTGGTGAATTTGAAAACAAATATTTTGAAAAATATTTTAATGAAAATGGCATTGCTCATGATTTTTCATGTCCTAGAACTCCACAACAGAATGGGGTTATAGAGAGGAAAAATAGAACTCTGCAAGAAATGGCCAGAACCATGATCAATGAGACTAATCTGGCAAAGCATTTTTGGGCAGAAGCAATAAACACAGCATGTTACATTCAGAACAGAGTGTTTGTGAGACCTCCTCTGGAAAAGACTCCCTATGAATTGTGGAGGAACAGAAAGCCCAACATTTTATATTTTCATCCTTTTGGATGTATTTGTTATATGCTTAATACTAAAGAGAATCTTAACAAGTTTGATTCTAAAGCACAGAAGTGTTTCATGCTTGGGTATTCTGAACGCTCTAAAGGCTACAGAGTATACAATACTGAAACACAAATTGTTGAAGAATCTATTCATGTTAGATTTGATGATAAGCTTGGCATTGAAAAGTCAAAGCAGTTTGAAAGTTCTGCAGATAGAGAAGTAATTCTCACAGACTCTGAAGGCTCAGAGGCAGACAAAGCTCAAGTGAAGGAACCTGAAGCAACGCCAGATGCAATTCCTTTAGCTTATCAGATGAACAACTTGAACATTTCTGAAGAATCAACCGTTAGAGGATCATCTTCCAGAATCAAAGCCTCTCATCCAGAGGATGTGATCATTAGAAAGAAGGATGACCTGTTGCACCCTAAAATTTGACCAACCGAGTCTCGTATCTGGTCCTATGTTTCGACGCATGACCGCATTCGCATCTGCATATCGCATACAGTGCATTTTTCATTTGTTTTGATTTTATCGGGATCACAGCTCTCGTCTCGCGTTTCAGGTGTTTTTAATCAGTTTAGATAGGTAGAATTGTATTTTCAGGAAGCCGTGCTATTCCCGGTGTTTTTAGCTCGCGCTGTTGTGTTTAGGGATATTTCGGTGTCTATTGATTTTTACCGGCTATTTTGTGGCGCTCTCGCAAATTTATTTGTCGTTCGGTGCTATTTTTGTTCCTTCGGGAATTATTGTGATTTTTTCTGGATTTTATTGGCTATTATTAGGGTTTTAATAGATTTTTTAATCATTTTAGGATAATATAGAATATTAATAGGTTTTTTAATATTTTTAATAGTTTTAATTCTTTTTAGATAGATTTTAAATACATTTTTAGAATATATTCCCTTTTTAATACAAATAGATAGTAAATAGATAATAAATGGATTTTAGATATGGTCTTTTAATCATTTTAGAATATTAATAATGTTTAATAAATTTTAATCATTTTTTAGAATATTAATAGTTTTTTTTAAATAGTTTTAATAGTTTTAATCATTTTTTAGAATACTATAGAATATTAATTGAATTTTGAATATTTTCTTTTAAATATAGAAATATTATAGATTTTTATTTTGGTTTTATAGAATATAATAAATTTTCTTTTAGATAGTATAGAATTTAATAGCATTTTTTAATATAGAAATAGATAGATTTTTCTTTTAATAGTTTTTATTAGATATTATAGGATTTTATAGAATTTAATTGATTTTTAGATTAGCTAGGATTAGTTGTTAGGTGCAGTTTTGATTAAGATTAATCATTTTCACTTGCATTAATTAGTTAGTTTCTGTTTAATCATTTGCATTAATCACTTTCATTTTAATATCCACGTTAATCCATTTTAGTGCCATTAATCATCCATTAGTCCTAATCAGTCTTTGCTTTTGTCCCATTATCATTTTCATTAGTCTTAATTGTGGGCCAATATCCAAATTCACGTAAGGCCCATTCACCGAGTCCAAGTTGCATGTGGTATAAATGGTCTGATCCACGTGTTATCTTCGGAGGGATCCACATATCACATTCCACACGCAGACACACCTCACACTCATTCCCCCTCTCTCTGCCACGCCCCAGGACACGTGGCGTCCATGCACCATTCTCTCCCACTAACCGCTGCCACTTGTCTCCGTCTCCTCTCACCGGGAACCCTCACCGGACTACATGCAAAGTCCGGTGACCACCGCCTCCAACCCTTTCCGACCACCCTAACAGCTCCCCGCCGGTCACCTAACTTACTCCGGCCGCCACAACAAACTCGCCGGAAAACCAAAACCACCACTCTTCATCTTTTCTTGCTCCGATCTTCATCCCAATCTCAGATTTCTTCATCTTCCTCGTCACCAATGTTCATCCATGTTCCCAGCAATCATCATCAAGTTCATCATTTTTCCAGAAAGTCCAGATTCTTCATCATCAAGTTCATCATTTTTCCAGAAAGTTCAGATTCTTCATCATCAAGAATCATCATTCTCCGATCAACCTTCATATTTCTCCGATCACTATCATCTCAAATCCAGAAATATCCTCATAGATCTCCCTCAACTTCACACGAATTCAAGAACTTCATCATCTTCGTTGCGAAGATCTTCTAGATCCTCATCCCAATTCATCCGGTGTTCGTCATATCTCCAGATTCTCAATATTTTCAGCGATCCTCCAGAAGAACAACACCTAAATCCAGAAACCCCCGTCTATCCTTCTTCGTCTAAGATCTACAACACGCATCAGCTCCATAGATCTTCATCCAGGGACTCGCTACTTTCAAGATCTGTCTACGAACGTTCTTCAACAAACAGATGCAAGATCTTTAACAAATCTCCTTCGAAGGAACCTCCAAAAACTTCGAGAACCACATGCAATCCACGTTTCGATCTTCAGAGAATCGCAAACATTTGCCTCCAGCGAACAACCTTCAAGATCCAGAAAGTCGCAACAGTCTTCCTAGAACTTCAAGGACGCTCAAACATCGTCATCCATCTGGTAATAGCGAGATCTCCACCAATATTTTCAAGTATCATCATCATCTGTTCTTCTTCAAGCATTTTCCTTTTGAAATCTTCATATAGTCTCAGTAGATCTTCTTGATTCGTGGAGATTGGTGGTGTTTGTTGTTGAGGATTCAGAGTAGAAGGATATTAGGAGATTGGAAGAGCGAAATGATGATTGAATCGGAGAAGAGGATTGGATTGAGAGGTGAACGAGAAAGGACGAGAGAGGGAGGAGGAAGACGGCGGCGCTGGGAAGGGAGAAAGGAGAATTAGGGTTTCAGGTTCAGAGGAGAGGGAAGGTGAGAAGAGGAAGGGTTGTTGGCCTGATTTTAGACTCGGCCTTAGGCCCAAAGTTTTTCTCTTCGTACACCCCCCCGGTTCCATGTTTCCCCTCCGTCTGTCCCTTGCTTTGGGGTTGGGCTAGGCCCAACTCGTTTCTGGACCACACCCACGTTTTGCTCATCATACCCTCCTCCCCGGTTTTTTTTCTGTTTGTGTTTTTTTCCTGGGCTGGGCCTGCTGACTGCTTTACTTGCTGCATATCCCCTGTGACTGATGTACCCCTCCCCTTGTGTTTTTTTTGTTTAGTATCTTTTATATAAAAAAAAAGAAATACCATAAACAAAAAAAAAAGAGAATGTTGATAAAAAGGAAAAAGAAAAAGAAATAGTGAAAAATATATGGAAAAAAAATTTTGAAAATATTTAGAGAAAAAGAATATGAAAAAGAGATAGAGAAAATAGTTGGAAAAAGAGTACATTTGGAAAAAGAGGACATATGAAAAGAAAAAATAGAAAATATTGAAAAAAATATGAAAGAAAAAATATTGAAGAAATATTTTGAAAAAAGGAAAAGAAGAGAGAAAATAATAAAAAGAATATATTTTGAAAAAGAAAAAGAAAAGGGAAAAGAAATGTTGAAAAAAAGAGAAAAAATATTAATGTAGATTTAATATTTTTTAGAGTATATTTTCTTCATGGAGTTTATTTTAGGGATAGTTTGGAAGTCCACTTGTTAGGGGACTATTTTCCATTCGACTTTTCAGGATAGGATAGGATAGTATTTCCTAGGGGTTTATTTTCAGTATTCAATCATTGTAATCATTTTTCAGAATGTTAATAAAACGAGATTTGAGCTGTGGTCCCGAAGTAGCCGAACTACAGCTGCTCTGATTTCTCGTACCAGACGAGAATATGTAGGCATGGGATGCGATACCCTAGCGAGCACACTAACGACTGACCTTTCTGTTCTCTCGCGGCTGTGCGATCGATACTTTCCCGCTGACAAATGATTGTTACCCTTCTCTCTTGCCCGAGCGCATTTGAGACCAGACCGTAGTTTTTCCCATAGGTTCCCGTACCTTTGAAACCAGTTTGATTTCTCACTGCTGTGTGAGAATACCCTGTTTAGCCGTAGTTAGCCTGAACTACGTAAAGCTCTGATCTTCCATGCAGTGTGGAAGTACGTAGGCACAAGACGCGAGGTCTTGGCGAGCCAATTTTCCCCGTAGTCCCGAACTACGTTGACTCTGACTTTCTCTTTTGAGAATACGTAGGCATAGAGTGCGACGCTCTATCGAGTCAATTCCCTTCTGTTTAGATTTAGCAGCCGTAGATAGATTGTTTGCATCCTTTAGACAACCCAAGCAAGCGTGGATCCCGTCGAGTACGACGGACGTGAGGGGTGCTAATACCTTCCCCTTGCGTAACCGACTCCCGAACCCATGTTTTGGTTGCGATGACCATACCTTTTCCCGTTTTTTGCGAGGTTTACTTCGAGCGTTTCCTTTCCGTCCGTTGGGATAAATAACGCACGGTGGAGACTCTTCTGTCAGCCGGCGCCGATTGCAGTAGCGACAGCTGGCGACTCTGCTGGGGATGGCCATAGTTCCCTATACGAGTCTGCTGGGGATCCAACCTCCCCTGACTGCTAAGGACTGCGATAGTTCCTTATGCATGTGGGATCCAACGTCCCCTAAGAGAGAGTCAATCCTAGCGCTTGTTTTCTTGTCTATTGGGGTTTATTTATTGATATTATTACTATTGGGGTGTGACGGGTGTTCTATGATTGAGTGAGAAGCCGGACCTGGGCTTGAGTGCACCTTAGACTTAGAGTAGAGATTAGTGGGCGCGTACCGGCTTTGCTTGTACTAGTGTCCCGCGAAATCTACACTCGGACGAGGTTCTTCTGGTTGACTTCTTTTTCTACCCTTTGGGTCGAGAGGGTTGTTGGTTAGTTGGATTGTCGACTCTAGGAACCGATCATTTGGAAGTTAGCTAAGTGAGGCCTCTTCAGGACTTGATGATGCCACTCCTTCTGGGAATCGTATCGTCAGTTTTGAAAGTTTGTGACGCTAACGACCGCATAGGATGCCGTACCTTGTCAGATATAGGTCCATACCTGTGAGTGGGGGGTTTTTTTGCAGGGAACTTGACTTCTAACCTACCCGTTATTTTGGTCTTCTCTTCAGAGCGAACATACTCCGTCAGCAGCGCAGCAGTATTCAGATTGTGTGGGGGCTGTGGTCCCGTTGTTTGCTGCATCTTGCATATCATGTGCATAACAGTGTTGCATCATATTGCATATCATCCTCCAGTTAGCCAGAGTTCTGATCCAGCCTTTTTTTCCTGAAGGTGATTACCCGGAGTTTGGATTGAGCAGCCGTTGATTGTCAGAGGACTGACCTAGGGATTGAGTAGATTTGAGCAGAGTCAAGCATTGAAGTCAGCTGAAGACTATTGGTAGCTATGTCTGAAGGCAATTTCCAGTCCCCTAACACCTTGACGGGGTTCACTATGACGTCCAACCCTCTGTATGATTCCATGGAAGACTTCCCGCAAGTGAACAACATTACTGCAGACCAAGTTGTACAGCCTTCTGTTGAGAACCGAGATCGACATGAGCAGTTTGTTGCCCGAAATGAGCGTCCTCCTCCTGTTAACAATCAAGGTGTTGTTTTCCCTGTGATGAATTACCGAAGAGATATGCCCATAGCCAGGACCGTAGATCCAAGAGCTCTTGAGACAGATAGAAAACTCCGAGCGCTGGAAGAAGGAATGAAAGCTTTAAAAGTGAAAGATGCTGTTAACCTAAATGCTGCAGACATGTGTTTGGTTCCTGACCTGGTGTTGCCTTATAAGTTCAAAGTGCCGAAGTTTGAAAAGTACATGGGAGATAGCTGTCCGAAGCAACATTTGATGATGTTCTGTCGAAGAATGACTTCGTTTGTGCGAGATGACAAATTGATGATCCATTGCTTTCAAGATAGTCTGACTGGGGCATCTTTGAGGTGGTATATGCAGTTAGAGAGAAATCAGATTCAGTCATGGATGGATTTAGCCAGAGCTTTTCTGAAGCAGTATGATTATAATCTAGACGTAGCTCCTCATCGCATGCAATTGCAAGAACTGTCTCAAGAGAACAATGAACCTATCAGGAAGTATGCTCAGTGTTGCGGTGGAAATAGGATCACAAACTATTAATGAGTTTGAATCGCAATTCAATTCACAACCGCTCTTTGATTTATCCGAAGGAAAAGGTCAAAAGAGGGAAAACCTATTTGCATCGTAAACACAATGCGGGGAAAGATCTAGGGTTCGGGGGTTGGTTAAATTTAGGGAAGGTATTAGCACCCTAAACTTCTGTAGTACTCTACAGGAACCTTTTGTTCAGATGTTTACTATTTGCTTTATTTATTTGCTTAAGGTATATGTACAAAGGGATTAAAAGTGAGAAAGGAGACCTAAGGGGTTAATTCTAAGTTTACTCAGCAAGACGTCGCATCTTGTGCCTACGTATCCTTACGGGAGTGGAATCAGAGTAATCGTAGTTCCCCTCAAAAGGGAGGTTAGAGACTTCTTGACTGTGGTCAAGGTCTCAAGGGGAATAAACGCATCTTAAGGACATGCTTACGTGGAGTGTATGAACTCTCCAAATCTCTACGTTGAAGTTGTTTATTGTAATTAGGGTTAAATTAGGTTAGGGATTCCGCGGCAGGAAACCCTAAAGTGAGCGCGGCGGCTCTTTGACCTAATGCTAGGGGTAAAATGGTAATTTTGCATGCGGCGAGGCATTTGTGAAAATTAGGGTTTGTGAGGTTGTAAGGGTTTGGAGTTGAGGACTATTGACACGGCGGTCAAACGGCTAGACCTAATTCCTTCGGATGTGTGTAGTGTGACAGAAATATTGATGAAGATGTGAGAGAATTGAACCATGCAATCAGCAGAATTTTAAAGGCAGAAACGTAAACGCGATTATTGGTTCGCGAGGTTACATATGGGAAACAAATACAACAGTAATGAAAATTTGAATAAAATATGCATAACTAAATAAAGGGTCACATGGCAAGCTGCAAAACGAACAGACAAGGTCAGTGGTTAGGATCAGACGGTAGTCAAGAGAATTTTGAGAGATCTTTGAGACTTTTATTGTTTATCTGTGATATTTATATGCAAGCTCTTAATAGAAGAGATAGACTAAGTTAAATTTGCAAAAGGAATAATGGTTTTAGTCTTGAAAAGAGTTTTAATTTATTTTTAAAAAGTTTTACTTAATTACCAAAAAAAAGTTTAATTTAATTAAAAAAGAGTTTTATTTTATTTTATCTAAAAAAAACATTAATAAGATTTAAAATAATAAAACTAAAATATAACGAATGAAATTGTAAAATAAAGGAAAGGGAAATGGGAATTGGGCCGGTTGCATGTCACACTTAGTGACAATCTAGGGTTTCAAACCCATTGTATCTCGCGGCGCCAGTTTCTTTGCTTCTTCTTCTTTGCTTCGATTCTCTCTTCATTTTGCTGCGATTCTCTCTTCGATCATGTTGCGATTCTGAAATTAAACCAAACAACATTACAAGTGACGGTATTATGGGTTCCTTGCTTACATTTTCGTTCGCAATCGGTGATGAACGTATTGAGGAGGCGATGATGGTGAACTGAGCCTCCGAGGAAGGTTTGCCCGTCGTGGATGGAGGCGGCGTCGGTGGACCTTCCTTAATCTCTCGGTTTGCGCTCTGTTGAAACCCTTTGACGAAATTCTTCTCTTCTTTCTCACTCGCGGCCGCTAGGGTTTTGTTCGCGATTTTGTTCGCGATTTCCGTCTTCTCTCTCGGTTGTCCCTTTGTTTTCACCGTTAGCCCGTTAGGGTTTCAACATGGTGAGCTCGTTCCTTTGTATATCACTCTCTCTGATCTGTGGGCCTTTGATTGTGTTGGATTTGCGTTATTTTCTGATATGATTGATTCGCGATGATTGGATTTTTTCATGAAACGATTGGATTCGGTTGATTTGATTTTATTTTCAGATTTACTTAGATCTTTTCTTTCCTTTTCCAGGTCTGCTCGAAGGGGCTTTGTGAGATTGATTGATTCCTTTGGATTGACTGAATTAGTTTCCAATGTGGATATCCACTTGTCGAGACTTGATGAATCGATATCTATTTGAATAGTTTGTGAATTTACTCGCATTACGGTTCTTCGCGAACTTGCTTCATTTAGTTTAACCATTGATTGGGATTCACTTATTTTCCTCTTTTTCTTTCAGAACAGGTGCTAAAATCCCGGTCGGATCGAATGTTGCCAAGGAAGGTCGTTGGTAGTGATGATACTTGTCTGAACCTGCGTTGGAGCCTTTGTGTGCTGATGTTTCATGAGTTCTTGTTATGGTGTCTAATTCGCCATTGGACTCAGTTTTCTGGTATCTCCTCTGTTTGCAGATGGTTTGTCTCAATTGATTCCATTATAGCTTGGGGCAATGATGTTCAGACTGAGCCCTTCATGCTTTGGATATTTGAGGGCATGAATTGTCCTGGTGAACTGATATGCTTCTTATGGTATGGATTTATTCTCTTTCTGATGCCATTTGACTCTATCTTCTTTGACTCTTTCTGTTGTGCTCTTTGCTTGTCAGAGTCATGGTTTCTGGGCTTGTGAACTGATATGGTTCTGATATGGGTTTGATCTCTGGTTATCCATGTCTTGCTGCTGCATTGTCTGATTTTTTCTATGTTAGCGACTGGTGCACTTATTTGTCGGGGCAGTGATGTTCTGAACTGAGCCCTCATGCTCATAGCGATTTGAGGTAGTTTGGCCGTGGGATTTCACTGGTATGAACTGCTTTGTTGGCTTTTCATTGTGACTTGCACCTTTGATTGAGGCTTGCCCTGAGCTGATGTGATTATGTGAGCTTATCTTGCTCTTTTAATTGAGTTTGCCTTTCCTGCTGTGGTTTGTGAACTGGATCTTTGCCCTCTCTTGTTTTTGAATTGACTTGAACCTGATTCTTTTAATGTACTTGCCATTCTATTTTCGGATACTGATGCTTTGACTTTTGCAGAGGAATCCCTTGCGGACTTATCGGCTCATTTTCAGATTTGGTTTGTCTGTGGATTCAGTTTTCTGATATGGACTTTGATTCTGATATTATTTGTTGGATTTTTGCAGACAAGTCCTCTCTCTGATCTGGGACATCCGTATGGTTTGGATTTTCTACATTCAATTGTGGATCATCCATGGATCTAATTAGCAATCTGTTGGCATCCGGATTTACTTGATAGATTCCAATTACGTATTGGTTTCGAAGCAATCTTTCGGCAAAATCCATTTCGACCCGAAACTTCTTTTTACTCTTCATCTCTCGGTTGCCCCTTAGATAAGAACAGATGTTACCTGATCTGACGCTAATGGCGTGGATTGGTAACGGGGGGGGTAGGATGCGACTTCGGTCGTGCCACTCCCGGCACTCGATGATGACGATGTTCTGAGAGTGTCAAAAAATAACTTCTAACCCTTTCTTGCTTCTGTTTGTTTCTCTTTTCTTTTGCAGGTGATCGAGAATTTCGTGGAGCACTCAAGGGAAAATCAAATAAAGAAACCAAAGAGTTTTTAGGACTTAGGACTTTTAGAGTAGATGTTCAATGAAACTTCTTGTAAACAAAAATGAATATTCATGAATGAAATTCAAAGGTTATTTATCCCTTTCAATTGTAAATTAAGTACTTATGAAATAAAATTCAACAAATACTTATTTACTTCTCAATTGAAATCTCAAATACTTATGAATACCAAATTTTGAAATTGTTTATATTTACTTCTTAGTTGTAAATTATAAATATTTATGAATAAAAAATCCACAAATATTTGAATTCACTTCCTAATTGTAAAGTATAAACATTCGCGAATGACATCCATATATACTTAATTTCTCGTCCCTGTGCTTCTTCCTCTCGTGGCCTTGATCTCACTGCCTGATCAAATCTGAGTGAATTCAAACTAAATCCCAATCATTGTATATCAAGAGAACGCGTTATCAACTGAAATGGAACCCCGCCCAGAATGGTCTTGAACCTTAAGCAAATGAACGACCCAAATTTAGATACACTCCCGGCAATTTTCAATAATAAACCGAGCCAGCTCGATGCCTTGATGATAACCAACTCATATGACAGACAACTGTCCCATGTATCATGGTCTGAACGCCTCGAGGCTTAAAGACCGATTTTCTTCAGGATTGGCCAAAATAGTGTAAAATGACCAAAACGCCCTTGAACTGGATTCCTGCAAAACAAATCAACTCCAGGACTGGTTAGTGATTACAAATGGAATGATATGCGATATGGATGACTAAATGTAAGGGAAAAATTTGGGGTATTACACTCAGAGATGGAGAGAATTTGCTGCTAGAGTGCATCCACCGCTGTTAGACCAAGAGCTGACAAGCATGTTTGTAGATTCCCTACAAGATCCGTACTTCGAAAGATTGCTCGGACTTCCGTTAAGTTTCTCTGACGTGGTAGCATTAGGAGAACGCCTTGAGTATGCCATAAGAATTGGGAAAATTCATATTACTTCAAATGATCAAGCTGGTGAAACTGAATACCCTTGTGACTATCAGGATGAAGAAGAAGTTGCGATCAACGCAGTCATGCCAAAGGTTGAATATCTTCGAAGCGAATCAGTGAATTTTGTTGGTTCTTCATCTTATCAGAGATCAGTACCTCCTGTGGCTTGTTATACTGAACAGACAGCCGTGCCTGGCGCACCCTATCAGAAATCTTATGTCGCTTCCATTGCAAGGCAGCGAACTCATGGACGAGGTTATCAGAATCAGCGTCAGAATCAGAACAGACCTCACAACAACTTGGAACGAAGGAAAGCTCCTTTTCACCCAGTGCCTATGCCGTATAGCCAGCTGCTACCATCTTTGATCTAGAGTTCTTTGGTGGAACCTAAAGCTCTTAAGCCTGTGCCAGAACCTTACCCTCCTGGGTACAATCCCCACGTTCAGTGTGGTTATCATGGTGGCTCTCCAGGGCATTCGACAGAAGTTTGTAAAGCGTTTCAGGCGAAGGTACAACAGTTGATCGACCAAGATCGCATTTCCTTTCGAGAAGGATTTCTGTTTGTTCATCCCAACCACTCAGCTGTCTAAGCTCGTAGACTCGGAAAGTATTCCCCAGCAAAAGCCAGTGATTCAGACAGGCGGGCGCCTCAGCATTGGCAGTCCTCAGACTTTTATATCATTTGCATTTGTAGTTTCTTTTCTGTTAGTTACTACTTGCTTTTAAACGTTGTTTGTTTCGAATGGTGATATTAATAAAGTGACTATGCATTTTTCTGAATTAATCATGTCGTTGTCGCTCATTTACTGCATTGCACTGACACTTGCATTTTATTCACTCCACTTTAACACTGTGACTAGCAAAGATTGGAGGGAGGATGACGAAAATAAACTCATAACCGATGATCGTATTGCTTTCAGATAAGACCTTACCAATGACGTACAGGGCATTGTTTCAAATTCCCCAAACACTGGAGATATAAGGAGTTAGTCCCTTGTTAACCACTTTGAGCCAGGAAGCAGAAGTTTTTTCGGACTTTTAAACCCTCACATCTTAACCCGGGGCAGGGTAATTGTCAGTTAGCTTGACCGAGCATTCAAGTCTTACAGAGGAGTGTTGTCTTTCGAGGACCAATTACAGTTTATGCCTCTCAAGAGGCCGTACCTCGTCAACCACAGTGGTTAAACCTCACCAATCAGGAGTGAGACAGTTACAATCCTTTCGGAGCAATCAAGACAACCAGTGTCACACGACTTTGTTCCAAAAGAAAGAAGAAAGAAAACCCGCTAAGTAAAAAGAAAGAAAAAGATGGAAAGCTAATACTTAGGCAAAAATCAGGGCATCCCGCTGGACTTCAAAAGAAATCGAAAAGAACTCAAAAGGAGTCAGTCTAGGCAAAAGTTAGGGAATCAAAAGAACGAAAAAGAGGGGATATCAATAGAAATTTTTTCCCCAGCGAGTCACAAAGTCGTGTACACAGACACCGAAAGCGAAAAAGGAGTAACTATCACTCCGAAAAGCCCTGTGGATTCCTTAATTGTGGTTCTTACCATTCAGCATACCTCTCGAAGAGACGAGCGCTTGTGCCAGGTTAATTGAACCTTAGGATCAGAGATCATCACGTAGAAGGCGTGGGTACAAATCAGAATTTGAGCCAAATATCCTTTGTTTCACGAACCGTGAACCCGACCACGATACAGCCCTTAAAAGACCTAATTGAGGTAGGGTTATTCTGAAGCGCATTACGATAAGGTTGAGTAACCTGACTCCTTCTTGATTTGCTAGTCACATCCTTGTTGTATTTTTCACTGACCACGTAAGCACTACGGTTGAACTTTGGTTCATTCGTCACTCACAATCATAGCATGTAAATGAGTGACAGCACAAATTTTTTCAAAATCTGCATAAGCACTGCATTAAGATTACCATTCGTGAATAGACACTTTTGATTGCAGGTTAGTAGTTGACATGAAAGAAATTCCAGCAGGGAATAATTGAGCAGGACTGAGCAATTCAGCAGTCTGAACCAGAACGGTGTATGTTGCGAAGCCCAGTGAATCAGGGGCATTGACTTCCAGTGAGTTCAGAATCAGTTATTCTGAGGACAAGTCCCGAAGCTTCAGTTGATCAGGGGCAGTTTGTTTGAGAAGCAGTTGATCAGAAATGAATCTTCTCGAGAGCCAATCAGGGGCAGTTATGCAGAATGTTGAGATTTGAAGGCAGATACTTCAGGTGGATAATCAGATCAGGTTAAGCCGCTAGAACGCTCATTCAGGGGCAAAGTCACTTCAGATAAAGACCAACTGGGTTGACAATTGTTTGATTGAGGTGGAATCCGTTTGTCGTATAGATACCGGGGCAAGTAATATCGAGGTCGTCTCGTGGTAAGCTGTTCAGAGCATTACTCCCAAGAGTTAGATTGGGGCAAGTTGCGTTGTACTGGGGCAAGATGTTGAAGCAAGTTTATTTATCCCCAGCAAGAGTTGAGTATCGGGGAGTCGTGTCAATACCCTTATCAAAAACCTGAACCTTCTAAATAAGAAGAGTCGTGTTGTCGGTGGATTGCTATCCTACAGTTTAAATCTGTTACGTGTCAGAACTTCGTAACCAAGTCATTTCCAAAGTCCAGTTCTCGCCTGGCAAACCGCTAACCAGTTCTCGTCTGGCCCATGCTTCCGTAAATACCAGTTCTCGCCTGGTACCTGTTTTCGTTTAACCCAGTTGTCGTATTGTCGACCTTTTTCCATAAATACCAGTTTTCGCCTGGTACTGCCTTTCTCTTAACCAGTTATCGTATCGTCGATCTGCTTCCCGTAAACATCAGTTCTCGCCTGATGCATGTCAACTTCCAACCAGTTCTCGTCTGGTTGTTTTCTTTTCTTTAACCTATTGTTGTATCAGTTCTCGTCTGGTACATGTCAGCTTTCAGCCAGTTCTCGCCTGGTTGTCTTTTTCTTAGCTTACATCCAGTCAGCCCCGTCTGACGTTCAAAACATAAAAAACCCAGTTTTCGTTCAATTTTCCTAATCTATTCTCGCCTGGTAGTCTACCTTTGAATGCTAGTTCTCGTCTAGTATTTTCCATCTTGTCAATAACCCGCTGTTTATCTAGAAAAACCAAAAAAATGTGTAAATACCCGATACAATAATATTGTCATGTTCCCCGATACGAAGCTCGATGGATACCAGTGCTCCGATTAATGTTTGAATTACTTGTGGATGTTGTTAAGTCAGAATTGCTACTCTTCAGCAGATGAAAGTTGCGTATTATCCCCAGAAGAGTCGAGATTGTATTGTTACCCCGTATCAGAGTAGGATCAGGAGTATCCTCAGCAGATCAAAAGATTGATATCCGTGATAGTAGGGGCATTTCCAGCGGCGCGCTGAGCGCAATCAACCCCAGTTCGGGTCAATCCCCGCAGAGCAATCAGTTGCCGATGGTTTGAAGAGAGCATCCCCGAGTAGAGTTGTTTTTTCTTTCTCCCCAAGCAGGGTTGCTTTTCCATTTCTCCAGCAGGACGGTTATCCCCAGCGGATTTGGTTTCCCGTTTCCAGCATTTATTTTGTTGAGATGATTCTATGATATCAAGTTACCTTCAGTGGAGTTGGCGTTGTCTTCGGCATTTATTTTGCCAAGCTGTTTCTAGACCTGAAGTTCTCTGGCAACTGGAGCTTACATTAGCATTTGCATATATCGTTAAGATTTGCATCTATCAAAACGCATAGCATATTCATGCCGTATGGGGCATTGCATTTACAAATACATAGCATATTCATGTCGTATAGGGTATTGCAGTTACAAACGCATAACATTCACATGTCATATAGGGCATTGCATCATTTCAAGCATACGCATGTCGAAACATAGACCAGGATGGTTACCTATTGGATTTCGAATTTGTTCACCTGCAGAGTTGTTTGGTTAAGCTTTTCTTCTCCACCAGCGGAGTGATTTCTTCACATCTGGTTGTTACGTCAGCACTGGAAAAAAAACAAAGATTGACACATATCAAACTTCTGAAGCTGCCGCCTTCGTCGAAATAGGTGCCAGGCAGTTCAATTCAGAATTCCCCAGGAGAGTTTCCTCAGGTTCGCCGTGAACCGTGAGTCGACAGAAAAGATCCCATAGCAGATGGGAAGGTGTTTGCTTTTTTGAAGCATTATTCCGAAGAATCAGTATCTGTGGCGTCACACAGGTGATTGATGTTGAAAAAAAAATAGCAGAAAATTTTACCAGTTGTTGCCGTGACAACCAAACTTCAGTTTATTGGAGGCTATTCCTCAAGCAGCTTTGCAGTATACTCCCGCGGTTGGCAAATTTCAGGGTTTCATTTGTATTCAACCGTCATCTACCTTTGAATGTTTGAAGGCTGAGCGCTCTTCACCCATTCAGGTCCAAGCCGCTTGAATAGGGGCAGCTGTTGCACCCTAAAATTTGACCAACCGGGTCTCGTATCTGGTCCTATGTTTCGACGCATGACCGCATTCGCATCTGCATATCGCATACAGTGCATTTTTCATTTGTTTTGATTTTATCGGGATCACAGCTCTCGTCTCGCGTTTCAGGTGTTTTTAATCAGTTTAGATAGGTAGAATTGTATTTTCAGGAAGCCGTGTTATTCCCGGTGTTTTCAGCTCGCGCTGTTGTGTTTAGGGATATTTCGGTGTCTATTGATTTTTACCGGCTATTTTGTGGCGCTCTCGCAGTGTTATTTGTCGTTCGGTGCTATTTTTGTTCCTTCGGGAATTATTGTGATTTTTTCTGGATTTTATTGGATATTATTAGGGTTTAAATAGATTTTTTAATCATTTTAGGATAATATAGAATATTAATAGGTTTTTTAATATTTTTAATAGTTTTAATTCTTTTTAGATAGATTTTAAATACATTTTTAGAATATATTCCCTTTTTAATACAAATAGATAGTAAATAGATAATAAATGGATTTTAGATATGGTCTTTTAATCATTTTAGAATATTAATAATGTTTAATAAATTTTAATCATTTTTTAGAATATTAATAGTTTTTTTTAAATAGTTTTAATAGTTTTAATCATTTTTTAGAATACTATAGAATATTAATTGAATTTTGAATATTTTCTTTTAAATATAGAAATATTATAGATTTTTATTTTGGTTTTATAGAATATAATAAATTTTCTTTTAGATAGTATAGAATTTAATAGCATTTTTTAATATAGAAATAGATAGATTTTTCTTTTAATAGTTTTTATTAGATATTATAGGATTTTATAGAATTTAATTGATTTTTAGATTAGCTAGGATTAGTTGTTAGGTGCAGTTTTGATTAAGATTAATCATTTTCACTTGCATTAATTAGTTAGTTTCTGTTTAATCATTTGCATTAATCACTTTCATTTTAATATCCACGTTAATCCATTTTAGTGCCATTAATCATCCATTAGTCCTAATCAGTCTTTGCTTTTGTCCCATTATCATTTTCATTAGTCTTAATTGTGGGCCAATATCCAAATTCACGTAAGGCCCATTCACCGAGTCCAAGTTGCATGTGGTATAAATGGTCTGATCCACGTGTTATCTTCGGAGGGATCCACATATCACATTCCACACACAGACACACCTCACACTCATTCCCCCTCTCTCTCTGCCACGCCCCAGGACACGTGGCGTCCATGCACCATTCTCTCCCACTAACCGCTGCCACTTGTCTCCGTCTCCTCTCACCGGGAACCCTCACCGGACTACATGCAAAGTCCGGTGACCACCGCCTCCAACCCTTTCCGACCACCCTAACAGCTCCCCGCCGGTCACCTAACTTACTCCGGCCGCCACAACAAACTCGCCGGAAAACCAAAACCACCATTCTTCATCTTTTCTTGCTCCGATCTTCATCCCAATCTTAGATTTCTTCATCTTCCTCGTCACCAATGTTCATCCATGTTCCCAGCAATCATCATCAAGTTCATCATTTTTCCAGAAAGTCCAGATTCTTCATCATCAAGTTCATCATTTTTCCAGAAAGTTCAGATTCTTCATCATCAAGAATCATCATTCTCCGATCAACCTTCATATTTCTCCGATCACTATCATCTCAAATCCAGAAATATCCTCATAGATCTCCCTCAACTTCACACGAATTCAAGAACTTCATCATCTTCGTTGCGAAGATCTTCTAGATCCTCATCCCAATTCATCCGGTGTTCGTCATATCTCCAGATTCTCAATATTTTCAGCGATCCTCCAGAAGAACAACACCTAAATCCAGAAACCCTCGTCTATCCTTCTTCGTCTAAGATCTACAACACGCATCAGCTCCATAGATCTTCATCCAGGGACTCGCTACTTTCAAGATCTGTCTACGAACGTTCTTCAACAAACAGATGCAAGATCTTCAACAAATCTCCTTCGAAGGAACCTCCAAAAACTTCGAGAACCACATGCAATCCACGTTTCGATCTTCAGAGAATCGCAAACATTTGCCTCCAGCGAACAACCATCAAGATCCAGAAAGTCGCAACAGTCTTCCTAGAACTTCAAGGACACTCGAACATCGTCATCCATCCGGTAATAGCGAGATCTCCACCAATATTTTCAAGTATCATCATCATCTGTTCTTCTTCAAGCATTTTCCTTTTGAAATCTTCATATAGTCTCAGTAGATCTTCTTGATTCGTGGAGATTGGTGGTGTTTGTTGTTGAGGATTCAGAGTAGAAGGATATTAGGAGATTGGAAGAGCGAAATGATGATTGAATCGGAGAAGAGGATTGGATTGAGAGGTGAACGAGAAAGGACGAGAGAGGGAGGAGGAAGACGGCGGCGCTGGGAAGGGAGAAAGGAGAATTAGGGTTTCAGGTTCAGAGGAGAGGGAAGGTGAGAAGAGGAAGGGTTGTTGGCCTGATTTCGGACTGGGCCTTAGGCCCAAAGTTTTTCTCTTCGTACACCCCCCCGGTTCCATGTTTCCCCTCCGTCTGTCCCTTGCTTTGGGGTTGGGCTAGGCCCAACTCGTTTCTGGACCACACCCCACGTTTTGCTCATCATACCCTCCTCCCCGGGTTTTTTTTCTGTTTGTGTTTTTTTCCTGGGCTGGGCCTGCTGACTGCTTTACTTGCTGCATATCCCCTGTGACTGATGTACCCCTCCCCTTGTGTTTTTTTTGTTTAGTATCTTTTATATAAAAAAAAGAAATACCATAAACAAAAAAAAAGAGAATGTTGAGAAAAAGGAAAAAGAAAAAGAAATAGTGAAAAATATATGGAAAAAACATTTTGAAAATATTTAGAGAAAAAGAATATGAAAAAGAGATAGAGAAAATAGTTGGAAAAAGAGTACATTTGGAAAAAGAGGACATATGAAAAGAAAAAATAGAAAAAATTGAAAAAAATATGGAAGAAAAAATATTGAAGAAATATTTTGAAAAAAGGAAAAGAAGAGAGAAAATAATAAAAAGAATATATTTTGAAAAAGAAAAAGAAAAGGGAAAAGAAATGTTGAAAAAAAGAGAAAAAATATTAATGTAGATTTAATATTTTTTAGAGTATATTTTCTTCATGGAGTTTATTTTAGGGATAGTTTGGAAGTCCACTTGTTAGGGGACTATTTTCCATTCGACTTTTCAGGATAGGATAGGATAGTATTTCCTAGGGGTTTATTTTCAGTATTCAATCATTGTAATCATTTTTCAGAATGTTAATAAAATGAGATTTGAGTTGTGGTCCCGAAGTAGCCGAACTACAGCTGCTCTGATTTCTCGTACCAGACGAGAATATGTAGGCATAGGATGCGATATCCTAGCGAGCACACTAACAACTGACCTTTCTGTTCTCTCGCGGCTGTGCGATCGAGACCTTTCCGCTGACGACTAATTGTTACCCTTCTCTCTTGCCCGAGCGCATTTGAGACCAGACCGTAGTTTTTCCCATAGGTTCCCGTACCTTTGAAACCAGTTTGATTTCTCACTGCTGTGTGAGAATACCCTGTTTAGCCGTAGTTAGCCTGAACTACATAAAGCTCTGATCTTCCATGCAGTGTGGAAGTACGTAGGCACAAGACGCGAGGTCTTGGCGAGCCAATTTTCCCCGTAGTCCCGAACTACGTTGACTCTGACATTCTCTTTTGAGAATACGTAGGCATAGAGTGCGACGCTCTATCGAGTCAATTCCCTTCTATTTAGATTTAGCAGCCGTAGATAGATTGTTTGCATCCTTTAGACAACCCAAGCAAGCGTGGATCCCGTCGAGTACGACGGACGTGAGGGGTGCTAATACCTTCCCCTTGCGTAACCGACTCCCGAACCCAGGTTTTGGTTGCGATGACCATACCTTTTCCCGTTTTTTGCGAGGTTTACTTCGAGCGTTTCCTTTCCCTCCGTTGGGATAAATAACGCACGGTGGCGACTCTTCTGTTAGCCGGCGCCGATTTTCGCAGTAGCGACACCCATTAGAACAAGATCCTTCCTCAGATCTTCTGAAGCATCATTATTTGGGTTGGTGTCAGTAATTGAACCAACTTTTGTGGATGAAGCTCTGCAAGACAATGACTGGATAATTGCCATGCAAGAAGAGCTTAATCAATTCACAAGAAATGATGTATGGGATTTAGTTCCAAGACCAAAAGGATTCAACATAATTGGAACCAAATGGGTCTTCAGAAACAAGCTTAATGAGAAAGGAGAAGTTGAAAGAAATAAGGCAAGGCTAGTTGCTCAAGGTTACAGCCAGCAAGAAGGAATTGATTATACAGAGACTTATGCTCCTGTAGCAAGGTTAGAGTCTATTCGTTTACTCATTTCTTTTGCTGCACAGTATAACATCACTCTATATCAGATGGATGTTAAAAGTTCCTTTCTAAATGGTATTATAGAAGAAGAAGTTTATGTTCACCAACCTCCTGGTTTTCAAAGTGAAAAATTTCCAGAACATGTTTCCAACTAAAGAAATCTCTTTATGGTTTAAAACAAGCTCCCAGAGCTTGGTATGAGAGATTAAGTAATTTTCCTCTGGAGAAAAATTTCATCAGAGGAAAAGTGGACACAACACTCTTTTGTAAAACATTCAAGAAAGATCTTCTAATTTGTCAAATATATGTGGATGATATTATATTTGGATCTACCAATGTTATGCTGGGAAAGGAGTTTGTTAAATGTATGCAGGCAGAATTTGAAATGAGCATGATGGGAGAATTGAGATTCTTTCTGGGAATTCAAGTCAACCAAACTCCAGAGTGCACTTACATTCATCAGACCAAATATGTTAAAGAGCTTCTGAAGAAGTTTAACATGAATTATAGTAAGATGAAAAAAACTCCCATGCATCCAACTAGTACACTTGGTAAGGAAGAGGTAAGTAAGAAAGTAGATCAGAAACTCTACAGAGGTATGATAGGATCTCTTCTCTACTTAACTGCTTCTAGACCTGACATTTTGTTCAGTGTATGCTTGTGTGCTAGATTCCAATCAGATCCTAGAGAATCACACTTAACAGTTGTTAAGAGGATTCTAAGGTATCTGAAAGGTACTTCTAATGTGGGTTTGTGTTACAGAAAATCTGATGATTTCAAATTAGTTGGATTCTGTGATGCTGACTATGCTGGAGACAAAGTGGAAAGAAAAAGTACTTCTGGAAGTTGTCAATTTCTAGGGAGAAATCTAATCTCTTGGTACAGCAAGAAGCAACCCACAATTGCACGGTCAACTACAGAGGCAGAATATATTGCTGCTGCTGGATGTAGCACGTAGATGCTCTGGATGAAAAGTCAGCTAGAAGACTATCAGATATTTGAAAGTAACATTTCTATATTTTGTGATAATACTTCTTCTATATGTTTGTCTAAAAACCCTATTTTACACTCTAAGGCAAAACATATAGAAATTAAACATCATTTCATCAGAGACTATGTTCAGAAGGGAATTATAAACTTAGCCTTTGTTGATACAGATCATCAATGGGCAGATATTTTCACAAAACCCCTTGCTGAAGATAGGTTCAAATTTATTCTGAAAAATATTGGTATGGATTTTTGTCCAGAATAATATTTATCATAAGCAAATTTCTCAGATGCAAAATGCTTAAAACTCTAAAGTATTTCATCTGTTATTTATTTGATTTATTATTATTTGTGTGTATCTGAACTAACCAATCTTAGAGGATCTGAACGTTGGCTAACGTTTCATTTCTCAAGAGAATTCAGAAGCACATGCAAGCAAACACGTGTCACTCTGAATCTGAAAAGATAGTGTGTACACTACTGAAGAGACATTTGAGGTATGGTTTGAATAGTGAATTTCTTGATTTTCCCCCCAATTTGTCAGAATCAATTAATGTTTGAAATGATTTTTATTCTCTTTCATTAATTGTCATTTAATGCTATGTGAGAACGTGCTATGTGTGTCTGTTAAGTGCCCTAATTGCTTTCTCTATAAATACCACATTTCACACCAATTTCACACTTTTCACATCACAAACAAGTTTATGCATTTCTGTCTTCTCTTCTCTCTTCACAAAAACCCTAAACCTTCGTCAAAATCATCTTCATCCTCTTCAATGGCAACTTCATCTTCTACAACAGCTTAATTTCAATCAACTATGGTTGCAGTTACTTCTACAAATATGGGTGTAACCCCATTCACAGTACCTAAGAGGACATTGTTAACCCCTGTGGACAAACTTGAAGTTCTCTGTGAATCAATGGTGGAATTTGATTCCTTAGCTGAAAATGGATTTGAATTTCGTTCTATAATTGATGCACAAGGATGGGTTAAGTATTTTGACAGACTGTTTGGACCAGTTTACCCTCATCTGGTGAAGGAATTCTGGATACATGCTTCTGTTTATCCAAAATTCATTTTATCTTCTGTTCTGGGAAAGGAGATCATCATAACTAAAGATCTCATCATGAAACTCATAGGGTATGAGGAGACTGATGAGGTATATCATCTGCTAGCTGGGCCTGTGGACATGGAAGAAGTTTATGAGGAAGTCATTACATCTGGACAGGCCTCTAAAAAATTTAAGGATCTGAAGCCTGACTACAAAATCTGGGCAAAGATTTTTCTGGGATTCATTCATCACAGAAAATCTACCATTTCTCCAGATTATGTGAATAATGAACAGCTCTACTTCATGTACTGTTTAAGTCAGAGTACAAAGGTAGATCTTCCTTACATTCTATTTATGCATTTGTGGAACCATATCAATGCCTCAAGAGAATCTGTAAAGGATAAGGGACAGAAGATCAGGACATGGATCCCCTTTGGAAGGTTGATTTCAGATATTCTAACAGAGAATGGTCTGGTGACTGCTCTGTATGAAGCTGGAGTTAAGGATTAACTTGAATCCATTGTTGGAAAACCTCTGAATGCAAAGAGTCCTTCAGAGACTAAAGATTGTAGATGAACTCACAGCTGCACCCAAGAAGCTGAATATTTCTGAAATCACTCAAAAGAGGATTCCAGTTGAAAATTTTCCACTGTTTGGTGCTGAAGAACCAAGGGATATCATTGTAAGATATATTGATTCATGCAAAGCAGATGGAACGCCCATTCCTGCAGATATTCTGAAAAGAGCAAGAGAACTAATGCCAAATGTATACAATGAGAACACGAGGAAAAGAAGTCAATCCGAGGTAGAAGAAGTTGATGCTCAGAAGAAGCCAAAAGTTGCTGACAAGCCACAGAAGCAGATTAAGAGAAAAGCTTCTGGAGAAGTTTCCTCTGTTCCCACCAAGAGTATCAAGACTAAAGGTACTAAAACATCTGTATCTTCTTTCTCTAAAATTGTTATAAATGAATCAACATTTAGTTCTATTCCAAAACCCCCTCTCCACTCAAAAACAATCTATTCCTGCTCCATCTCAAAAATCTGAACCATCAAAAGTTCCTTCCCCACAAAAATCATCTGATCCTATTTCCACTACTCCACTAAAAACTTTTGTTACTCCACCATCTGAACCAACAACAACAACAACACCAGCAAACCAAATTCCAACACCTATAACAAAACCAACAGAACAACCTACACCATAACAACAACCAGAAAAACAACAATCAGATACATCTGAACCCATACAATCTAATCCAGTTGCATCTGATCCTGTTGCACCTGAACAAGTTGTTTCTGAACCACCTATCTCTGAACCACTTGTATCTAAACCTCCACCAAAACCTTCTGAAAATCAATCAGAACCAACCAATCCTCCTGAAACAAATATACCTGAGACAGAGGTTCTAAATGTTACACCTCTCAAGATTGTATTTGAAGTGTCTTCTACGTCTTGTACCCCAACCACATCCTCAAACTCATCTAAATCTGATATCCATCCAGATTTCATTTCACCTCCCTCTCTTAGAGTATTTTGAAGCTAACCAACCAGAACCACCCATTTCTTTTGAAACTACCCAATCCTGAATCAAAAACATCTGAATTTGTTTCAGTTGTTTCTGCTAAACCTTTTCCATCTGATCCCCTTCCAGCTGGACTTGATATTGACAATTTTTTTTGATCAACCACCTCAATCAGCTTTTATTCCTTTTCTTATTAAGGAAAAATAATCTGCATTTGTTCCCTATTTTGACAATCCAAAGGTTGTGATACCTTCCATTCGCAGAATCAAACCATTCTTTCGAATCATGCCAGCTCAGAAGAAACCAACATATCCTAGCCCTCTAATTATTATTCCAGAATTCACCATTCCACCACCACCTCAACCTAAGCCTTTCACTTTGGAAACCCTTCTGAAACCAAAATCTAGGTTGAATGTTGATAATTTATTTACAAGTTTTATGAAAGAAATAAAGATGCATTTAGGCTATGTTCAGAACAAGTGCTTATCAACAATGGATGCAAATGAATCGGATGCTATCTGGAATAGCTTCATCAGCAGATTCAATATTGTAGCCTCAAATCTGAAGAATGTATGTTCTGATGATGCGAAGCTCAGATTTGCTGAGACTGCTAGAAGCTTGATCTGGATTGTTAAAAGAACTGAACCATTGCTTCTTGAAGATGTTCCTTCATCCTCTGAAGTATATGATACAGAAGTAGCTGTTGAATCTTCTTCTGAAGAAAACCCTCTGGCTATGACTCTTATGGAACATCCCTCTGGATCTGTTGCTCCTGACTCTGCATCTCCTATGGAAATTGACTCTGTTCCTGTCTTAGACTCTGCCCCACCTTCTTCATCTGAGGTCAAGAAAGAGTATCCAGATCTTGAAGATAAGATTGCAGTTCTGGAAGCTGGTCAATCTGAGATTAAGTCATGGATGGTCAAGCAAGATCAGAAGTCTGAAGACATGGCTCAATGGATGTCCAAACAGGATCAGAAGAATGAAAACATGGCTAAGTGGATGTCAAAGCAAGAGCAGTCCTCATCTGAGATCACTAACCTGTTGAAGATGATTTTGTCCAAACAAACTTAGTTTATTTTTTTCTGCATCTAATGTTTGTGCACATGTACTTGTTTTTATCTGATGTTCTGTATCTTCTGTTCTGAATGAATGAATGACTAAGTGTTTTCTCTACATGATTTATCTTTTATGTATTTTCCTTTTATTTGTCTTTTAAAGTTTTTTACTTTTTGATTATGACAAAAAAAGGGGGAGAAAATGGATCTGACTATTCAAATAAACTCTACCTAAATGAATCTTCAGACATATCAATTTTAACAAACGTAAATTCTTAGTGTTTCAGAACGTTTGATAAATGTGACATATTCTTTAAAAGAAACTCTGAGAATCCCAGATCATATTTAGAATATTCAGGCTCTGATTCTGAAAAGAATACTCATGCAAAAAGGGAAGTTGCTATTCCTTCTTAGTATTCAATTCAGGGGGAGATTCATCATCTCAGGGGAAGTTATAATTATATGGTTTATTGAACAAAATTTCTTATGTTTTTGTCATCATCAAAAAGGGGGAGATTGTTAGAACACATATTGGTTCTTAATAATATCTCTATGTTTTGATGATAACTCTTATGAAATTTTGTATTAATTAATTATATACTCTAAAACTTGTTTGAGAATGTTTGTTGCAGATGTTAAAGTTAATATTACTCTATAAGCAAATTAGATCTAAACAGAAGAAATATGCAAGGCTCTGAAGCGTCAGAAGCATCTCTTAGAAGATTCTAAACGCTGCCTCCAAAAGATTCTGAGCACTGCCTCCAGAAGAATCTGAAGCAGGAGCTTCAGAAGAATCTGAAGTAGAAGCTCCAGAAGAATCTGAAGCAGAAGCTACAGAAGAATCTGAAGCAGAAGCCAGACTCATCTGAAGCAATGAGGAATTCTGTATGAAGAGTTTCAAGCATAGTTACTTCAGAAGACTCTGATAGTATTAACATTGTCAGTACTGAGGATCTGATCCAAAACTCTTCTCTGAACATATACACGCTTAAAGCACACTTGCTGCAAAGACTCTGATTCAGCAAACTCTGATGAATATTAGAAGGCTCTGATCTATCAAAGCTCTAAAACTTTGATAAAACTTATTGAAGAAGAATTCAAAGATTATGTCCATTGGAATAACTGTCGCTTGCGCGAAAATAAGGTGCCGGCATGACAGAAGAGTCGCCCACCTTTCGTTATTTATCCCTCAGAGCGGGAAAGGAAACGATCGGAAAAAACCTGACGAAAAAGGGTAAGACAAGGTCATCGCAACCATTGTCTGGGTTCGGGAGTCGGTTACGCAAGGGGAAGGTATTAGCACCCCTCACGTCCGTCGTACTCGACGGGATCCTCGCTTGTTTGTTTACTTGGACGGGTTGGTTATAATCTATCTACCTATCAAGGCTGGCTGAAAAAGAAAAGAAAAAATGACTCGGCAAAGCGTCGCACTTTATGCCTACGTATTCTCATCAGAGAATAAGAAATCAGAGTCAACGTAGTTCGGCCTACGAAGGGTTACGGGGGAAAGGTTGCTCGCTAGGACATCGCATCCTATGCCTACGTACTTCCACACGGTATGGAAGATCAGAGCAAACGTAGTTCAGGAAACTACGGGTTATCTCCTAAAAGAAGTGTTTTTTATTGTGTTTGCGATTTCAATCGCACTAGAGACTATGACCTGAGAGTGAATGCGTCGCATGTCACCCAAAGGGTACCATACTAAACATCCAGACTGTGGAAAAGAAACTCTCCCACAATCCTTTCTCAGATAGCTTAAGGCTCGTAACGTACGAAAGAAATCATTCATGATTACTATATCTTAAACTGTTTCGAGATGAGAAGAGAACAGGCCCAACTAGGAGGGAGACTATCAAGTCCTACTGTTGTCATGCCATGGATTCATCCTATGGTTGAGGTTTGAACAGGGAACTCCTAGATGTTGTCATGCATAGGTTTCAACCTAAAAGTCTATCATCAAATCCTCATCAGAGGAAATGAGAGTCCTAAGGGATCATGTCAATGATACACCAAAACAGACAAAAGCATCAGCTTTAACAGTAAAATGCATGCAATGCAAGTGAGGGAGGAAATGTGTGTGGGGCTTCAGCCTCCACAAGCTCGTCTCGACCTCAAGCCAGTCATGAAATAACAGTAATCATACTGAAATAAACAACATGCTATCAAGCAAGAAACAGCAAACTGTAATCATACAGACAGAAAATGAAATCATGCTATCAAGCAAAGTAAACACATGGGCAAGGGAGCTGGGCTCTACCGAATACCCGCAAGCAAAGCCAAGCAATAACAATACAATCAGATGCACTCATGCTCTTAGACTGAACTTATTCTAAATGGGCTTAGTCTAATGCAACAGACAAATCAGACAAAACACACAATACATCAAAGAAAACAGAAGAAAGCCTCAGCTCCTCCAGCAGCAACCCAGTCTTCAGACTTCAGAGATCACTTGCTTTCCAGGCATCAACCCTACAACATGAGTGTCAACTCATCTTCTCCCTTGAGCTTCAGCTCCTTTGATCAGCTCTACCTTCAGGCTTCACTATCTTCAGGGATCTTCAGGCATCAATTTGATCTTCACAGAGTCTTCAGACTTCAACAATCTTCAAGGAATCATCCTCATCAAGGCCTCAGCTTCCATCTTCAATGGCTCCAATGCTCCAGCAAACAAGATTCAGTCAACAAGATGAGTGGGGGGGTGTTACAGTACTCACTGACTTCCAAAGGATGCCATTGAGGACTTAACATCAAAAGAAAGGCTCTCTCAAAGTTCTACCTTATAGGGCAAGGTCACTAATCCCTCCAAAGGAGAGAGGTGAATACCCTTAAGGGACTCTGTGTCACAGAGAAGAAAGGAGGTGAACAAGACACTCCTTGTTTATTGAACAAAGTATTCTATCTAGGGCTCTGCCTATGCACCTATAAACCTATAAACAAAACAACAAAAGCTATGCTAAACTCCTCTGCAAGGTCTTCAAAGCTTCCATGATGATCCACAGGGTCTTCAACTCAATCCTCAAAGCTCTCACACTCAACAGAGAAGGAAAGAAAACACAACAATACAACTTATGCCTTTAAGCAACACACATACTATCCATACATTCAAAAATCAATGAAAAATACTAAAACACCATGCAATATTCTAGCAAAATTCTAGGGGACTCTATACATACTTACCCTTAACCCATATATTCCCCATACACTAATTTGGCCTATAAACCCCAAAACAAATTTGTTCAAGTCTACCTACACAACCTAAAACCCTAATTAGAGCAACTAAATGTCTAACAATCAAACTACATCAAATTTTAATCTACAAATCAAGAGATAAATCCTACATGAAACTAGGGTTCAATATCTAACTATGCCAAAAAGAATGGCTCAAAAATCCTAAGGGAAAGTCCTAAAACAATTCATAGAAAATGAGATATCAACTAAAAGAAAATGAATGCCCTATTTAAAAGAAAATATCACCAAAAATTCTACATTAAAAATAAAATCCTATTTTTATTTTTATAATTTTCTACACAAAATTATCTCAACAGAGAAAAAAGAATGAACAAAAAAGAGTTATTTTTCGTTTACTTATGAATTTTTAAAGATGGAAAAAATGTTAAAGAATTAAAAAGAATTTAAAACAATATAAAAGGGAGGGGGGTGGAAATTGTAGTACGCGCCAGTTGATTTCAATGGGCCAGAAATTGGGTGGGGTGCGGATAGCACACGGGATAAGCCCAGGCGCCCCCCCGCTAACTAAAATGCGGCGTTTTGGCCGTTTGAATCTCCCTCCAAATCTGAATAAACCTGGGCCGTGCGATCGAGAGAAAAAGTCCACCATTTCAGCACAAACCAACGGTAGAGATTATATCTCCTACCTTTGGTCACCTAGGGTTTCCAGACACATCCCCCATGCACGAATCTTCTCTCCTCCATATCTCTCTCATCTCGCGACCGTTTCCTTCGATATAAAAACCAAACCTGATCCTCTCACCGCCCTCTATCCAGCCATGCCAAGACTTTTAACTAACTCTTCATGGAAACCCCAAACCGAATGCATACAACCTTGGGTACCACCATATTGGACTGTATGCAACATTCACAAACCTAACTTCTAACGACCCTAGCTTGTTCCTCTTGTTACCCTGAGTCCATTAAATCATTACATGCACATTTATACCTCCTAACAAGCACTATCTTGATCTTCAAAGAATTACACATACATGCTGAACCTTCATGGATTCATCCTAAACTCTTCACAATTGTTCCTTAAGTGTCTCTAAACATGAATATCACAATAACTAGCCCTAACCATGAATAAATACAGTGATTCGAAGGAACATGCAAGCTTACCAAATGATGATGGCAATGGTGGTTATCTCTCTCTCCAGCTCTTGCCACTTGCTCTAACTGATCTTTGGATGATGGTGATGATTCTGATGAAGAGAATTTGTGCTCAAACCTCTTGAATTATGCTATCCAAACCTTTATGCAAATGGGAGTGATGAGTTGAATCACACACAACAGCCACGAATTCTTGAGCCTTCTTCTTGCTTTTCACTCCACAACAATGGATGATGATGATGATGATGAAAGATTACACCAACAATGGGATTTGGGAGAGATTGAAACCAAAATGCAATGAGGGAGTTATGGTATCAAAGTGTATTTGCAAGCTTGAGGAATCACCAACCCTTGCATGAATGATCTCTGCTCAATATATAGGCCATAATGGGAGCATCTAGGAGTTGCTGGAAACTTCTAAGAGCTTTCTAGAAGCTTCATGCCATGAACTTATGGATTTCTCACATATATCATGACATCTCATGATATAATCCTTACCCCCCTTTAATTTCAAGTCAAAATCTCCCCATATGAGTTATAGAGGTGATTAGAGTGCTAAAACAACCAATGTGTTCACTTATTTCAAGTTTTCCCAAGTTGCCTTAATATGCAAGAAAGAATTTTACAAAGCAACTCCAATTTTTAAGCCTAAACTCAAAAATATGGCTAAACCATTGTTTTTAAAATGATGTTTCCAATCAAAATGATATATTGGATGCCCCATTTTGGATTTCTAGATCCTCCAAACCAATTTCCAATTTCAACTTTTTTAACTTATATGTCATTTTTAGTTCATTTTTGACCAATCATGCAACTCCATGCTATGAGCTTTTCCAACAATTCATGACCTTCTTTCTAGACTTAAAATCACATTTTGAACAACTTTCATGTTTTGAGTTTTTCCATTTGAGGCTTGGAAGTAGGAGATATGGCATTTGCTTAAAAATGACCTATAACTGACAAATGACCAAAATACCCCTGTCTTGTTCAAACCATAAGTTGAGTTCCACAAATCCTATCAAGGACTTCTACCACTAAAATTAAAGCTAAGAAGATGCCCTTCAACATTCATGTTGACCAAGAGATCATAGGAATCATCCTACTAGGGCAAAAGTTGTCTGCAAGTTGGGTGACTTTCAAGAACCCAGATTCACACACCTCAGCTGACCTGTAATTTGTCCAAACCATAACTTGAGCTCTGTAACTCCCATCAAGGACTTCCACCACTCAAATTAAAGCTAAGAACAAGCTCTACAACATTCATGTTGTGGGGAAGATGAGATATCAATCACATCTAGAGCTAAAACTGCCTGGAAGATAGGGATCAAATTAGGGTTTTTTCACTGACAATCCTTGGAAACCCTGACTTGAAACTTCTCAAACTCCTCAACCATGATGAGTTGGTCTAGGAATCATCTTTATAACATCTCTATGCATCATTCCATGATCTCATGGCCCTTGGATTAGGTCTAAACCTTCTCCAAATCTTCAGTTATCCTAGGGTTGACCCAGTCAAAACCCTAATTCTACCATTCATGGTTGAATCCTCTGAACTCTTGCATAATGACTTCTCTGGGCTTCATGAAGGCTATCAAGACATCTCATAGGCTTTCCCAAAACATCAAGTTCATTCTCAAAGTCTCAGAATCATCTGATGAGCACCCACAGCTCTCAAGTTAGGAGGCACACAACCCTGGTTTCAACCAACTCCTCTGAGGATCTCTTGAACTTTCTGATGAAGGTATCAACTTTCAAACACTAGATGGATAAATAATTGTTGGTCAAATTTTGGGGTGCAACAGCTGCCCCTATTCAAACGGCTTGTACCTGACTGGGTGAGAAGCGAACGACTCTCACCCAATCAAGGTGCGAGACGATTGAATACCGGTAAACCCGAAAATTTGTCAACTGCACGAGCACACGGTACTCTGCGGGGAACAAATCTTCGAATATTGCAATGCTAGCTGCACGACCGCTAGCTGGAAAGATACTGATCTGACATCGCCGCCAGTTATCCTCGTTAACTTCTTCTGATATTTCCTTCAGACAACCACATCACCCAACATCGCCGCTGGAAGACTAAACCACCTGACATTATCGTCAAACAAGATTCTGAGGAACGCCCAACATCGCCGCTGGAACACCAAATCACCTGACATCGTCGTCAAGAACAACCATAACTCGGGGAAACAAACATCCAACATCGCCGCCGGAGAACTAAACCTGACATCGTCGTCGGACAATCAAAATACCCTGCATCGCCGCTGGAGAACTAAATCTGACATCGCCGTCGGATACTCCACATAATCTCTGTTCGGGAGTTAAAGAATCTGACATCGCCGTTGGAAACAAACATCCTCTTAGAGACACTTGACATCGCCGTCGTACAAACATCATCTTTACTGGGGATTTAAAGAGTCTGACCTCGCCGTCAAACAAACATAATTTGACCTCGCCGTCGAATCCAAACGTTCAACCTCGCCGTCGAACAAACATCCAACCTCACCGCCGGACAAATGATGATCTGACCTCGCCGTCAAATCCAAACGTTCAACCTCGCCGTCGAACAAACATCCAACCTCGCCGCCGGACAACTGATGATCTAACCTCGCCGTCAAATCCAAACGTTCAACCTCGCCGTCGAACAAACATCCAACCTCACTGCCGGACAAATGATGATTTAACCTCGCCGTCAAATCCAAACGTTCAACCTCGCCGTCGAACAAACATCCAACCTTGCCGCTGGACAAATGATGATCTGACCTCGCCGCCGAATCCAAACGTTCAACCTCGCCGTCGAACAAACATAATCTGACCTCGCCGCCAAATCCAAACGTTCAACCTCGCCGTCGAACAAACATCCAACCTCGCCGTCGAACAAACAATGCAAAAGGTACTCTTGCGTATTTGAAACTACTCCGCTGGGAATGAGAGACTTAACCGAGCACACTCTGATCTGGGGTTCACCCTCAGAACCATAACGACCATCGGAATACTGCTGCACACTGCCCGCCATAGAACTTCAACATTAAAGATCTTTGAAACCCTGACCCCTGGCCACTTCAGATCCGCTGGAGAATCTTCAAGTATTTCTGAATATAGATGGAACCCTGGCCCGTCGGCTATTCCAGCTTCAACTAGAAACATCTTCCTTGGCCTTCAAGGATATAAACTTTGCCCGTCGGCAACTCTGCAGGAGGTATCTTCGACTTCAGTCTAAAGAAATGGTCCTTGGCCTTCAAGGATCCATGGATATGCCTTCAGGCGACTCCGCCTCTGCTATAGAGCATCCGAGACTTCAGTCAGGGATATATTTCGGCCTTCAGTCCGAAAGATGAATCCTAGGTCATTCATGACCTTGGGGATAACCTTTCCCATAGGCACCTTCGCTTCAGCTTAGGAAATCTGTGACTTCAGTCAAAGAAATGGTATCCTGAGCCATTCATGACTCTACGGGGATTCAAACACTTTGCCTTCAGGCAAACTCTGCTTCAGCTGGATAAACATCTTCGACTTCAGTCAGAAGAAAAACTATCCACTTGATCGCAATCAATCATCACCTCAGGACAACTGACTTGGTCTTCAGACCAACACGGACCATCTTGTTATATCTATAAACTTTGGAATCTTGTCTTCAGCCACATGTTGATTCATCAACAAGGAAATCTGAATTCACAGGAACCTCTGATACCGCCTTCAGGCGTTTACGAAGTCAATCTTCAGATTAGACATCACTGTTGGGGCAAACATATCACGCCGCTAGGGACTTCAAGAATCATCTTGAACACACAACTCGGTCGGGCACCTTCAAGAATCATCCTGAACCGATAACCATTCTGGAGACTTTATTCTGCTGGGTATTCCAGGAATCTTCCTGGGAAACTCTTGCTGGGTACGCTACTGGGGAGCTCAAGAATCATCTTGAGCGAGCGACCGTGGGGGTTACACCGGGGTCTTAAGAATCATCTTAAGAAAGCGACCTCGTTGGAGAGAATATCAGGAATCGTCCTGAGCAACTGGTCTTTTGGTGGAACACTTGTAAGACAAGAATGATAGTAACCTAGATCATGCTTATGATGCATATGCTTCTGCGCTATGCCCCACACGGTGGGAATGATATACGTTTATGCTAAATGTTGTGCAATCATGCACAATGCTATGCAGCGTTAAATGCTATGCAGTGTTGAATGCTATGCAGTCACGCACAATGCCATCCCGTCAGCAAACTAAATGCTGGGGGGAGATCCTCCTGTCAAGGAGAAAGAACTGCTCAGATAGAGGAGTCATCCTGCTGAGGAGAATGTGGGCACGCCGATATCAATTGGACTCTGCCTGGGGAAATGATCTTCCGGTTGACTGCTGCAGGGCAAACAACTTCAGCTGACTGCTGCAGGGGACGAAGCTCTACGAGAACCCGAACCTGCTGAAGGAAAGCGGTGTCAATCGCGGGAGTGAACTGCGTGGCCGTCTCGGCTACTCTTCTGGGGATGACAACTTTGTGGGGAAACAACTTCAGCTGCTCCACACTCCACTGGGGAAAATCAATCATGATCTGATCAACTTCCAAGGGCTCGGCTCTCTTGGGCATCTGCAAACTCGGCTGGGGAAGGAGAAATCATTCTGCTTCGCTTGGAGAGAGTGCGACTCTGGGGAAACACAGCATTAGCTGCCCCACGCTCTGCTGGGGAAAATTGATCATGATCTGATCAACTTCCAAGGATTCTGCTTTTCTGCGGACTCAGCCGGGGAGAGAAATCATTCTACTTCACTGGAGAGTACGACTCTGGTGCGGAATTTCAATTTCGCTGGGGAAGAACGAATCATCTGACTTTGGGGGAGAGTACAACTCTGCCGGGGAATACAACATCAGTTGGTCCAACACTCTACTGGGGCAGAGGGAATCATCCCACTTCAGGAGAGAGCATGACTCTGGCGGGGAATCTCGATTCCGCTGGAGACTTTACTGGGGAAACAAGGGCTTCGGCACCCGAACACTTCCATGGAATCTGCACTTGTGACCCGGTGCTGGGGAAGACATCATTCTTCGGTGCTTGACTCAGCTGATGAGGTGACGTTCCTTCAGGATGCGTCTGCTTGGGGAAAAGAATCATCTCTGCGTGGGGGGAACATATCAATGCTCACTATTCTGATTCTGATTCTATGGAAGAGAGACTACTAAACTCTGCTGGAGAAGGAGGGCTCGCCCTGCTTTGGGGATGCGCACGGCACATCTTCTGGAAGGTGCTACACCTGCAACAACACGAACAAACAGACAAAATACCCTTCTCAAAGGGGCCTATCCAGGTTATTATCTCGTGACAATATTCAATTAATCAATTGTTTCAACAATCAATGGGCCTAGGCCCGCAAGCTTATGTATGCGCATTTTATCAAAAAACACCGGCGTTTTCATTCGCAAACAAAACAGATAAATGCTAAACAGGCAAGCGGAATTGCTGAATAATGCATTTTATTGATGATGAACCCCTGAATGGGCAAAAACGTTTTACAACAGAGGCAAGCTCCTGGAATGAGGAAGCCGCGCAAAAAAAAAAAGAAAACATAAATATACATCAGTATATACAAATGTCGGCAATCGAGGCGTAGACGAACACCATGAGTTGATCCCTCTAAGACCCACTCGACTTTGATACTTCTCCGACGCTTCAGCTTTGGAAGAGATTGATTCAGATAAACGGCCCTCAGGTCCTCCAAACCACCAAACAATGAAAGTCCACACGCGGAACGCAGTCATTTGCTTATTCAAATCCCTAACTTTTGCGTGAACCGCCCTTTACGGGTTTTCAGTTCACCGGGATACCCTTTTTTGCCGAAGCCGCCCAGTGTAGGTTTTCGACTTCGCGGGTGTACATTTTTTTCAATATATCCCTAATTTTTGCCCGAACCTTTTATTCTGTTTTTGGTTCGCCGGGATGCCCCTTTTTTGCCTGGACTCTTTCTTTTTTTGTCCAGCGGGTCTCTTTTAAGCAAAGTATTTTTTAACTGCGTCCGCGTTCACCGGGGATGCAAAATCTTCACCATCCATCGTGGATAACAACAAAGCTCCTCCTGAGAAGACCTTGCTGACGACATACGGCCCTTCGTAATTCGGAGTCCATTTGCCCCGGTGATCGGAGTGTGGCGGAAGAATTTTCTTCAGGACGAGATCACCCGTCTGAAAGCTTCTAGGACGCACCTTCTTATCGTAAGCTTTCTTCATTCGGCTTTGGTACAGGCGACCAAATGCAATCGATGCTAACCTCTTCTCGTCCATCAGGCTGAGTTGGTTCAAGCGATTCGTGACCCATTCTGCCTCGTCGAGTTTCACATCAACCAAAACTCGTAAAGAGGGAATCTCCACTTCTAGCGGTAGGACAGCCTCCATACCGTACACCAAGGAGAAAGGAGTTGCCCCGGTCGACGTACGCACCGTCGTACGATAACCGTGCAAGGCGAACGGCAACATCTCGTGCCAATCTTTGTACGTCACAACCATCTTCTGAACAATCTTCTTGATGTTCTTGTTGGCCGCTTCAACAGCGCCATTCATCTTCGGTCGGTAAGGAGATGAGTTGTGGTGTTCAATCTTGAAGCTCTGACACAGCTCTTTCATCATCTTGTTATTCAAATTCGAACCATTATCAGTAATGATTCGTTCGGGAATTCCATAGCGACAGATGATGTCCCTCTTTATGAATTTAGCTACCACCTGCTTGGTCACATTAGCGTACGAGGCTGCCTCCACCCATTTGGTGAAGTAGTCGATAGCTACCAGAATGAAACGATGACCATTGGATGCAGTGGGCTCGATCTTGCCTATCATGTCGATGCCCCACATGGAGAACGGCCAAGGGGAGGACATGACATTCAATGGGCACGGCGGCACATGAACTTTATCAGCATAAATCTGGCATTTATGACATTTCTTCGCGAATCTGAAGCAATCCGACTCCATAGTCAGCCAGTAATATCCTGCTCTCAGGATCTTTCTCGTCATGGCGTGCCCGCCAGCGTGCGTACCAAATGTGCCCTCATGGACTTCTTCCATGAGCATACTCGCCTCTTTTTCATCCACACATCTGAGTAGCACGAGATCGTGGTTTCTCTTATACAACACTCCATCAGGATTGAGATAAAAGTTTCCAGATAGCCTCCTCAGAGTCTTCTTATCCTGGGTCGACGCACCCGCAAGATACTCCTTGGTCATAAGGAAGGTCTGGATGTCGTGGAACCATGGCTTGCCGTCGGTGGCATCCTCGATTGCAAAGACAAATGTCGGTCTATCAAGACGCGAAAGCACAATTCTTGGAGCCTCATTCCAATAATTGACTTTGTACATGGAAGCCAGCGTGGCTAAGGCATCAGTCATTTGATTTTCAGCCCTGGGTACATGATGAAGTTCCACTCGATCGAAGAACGGGAGCAGCCTCCTGGCATAATTCATGTACGACACTAAATTCGCTTGACGAGTTTCCCACTCCCCTTTAATCTGATTGATTACAAGCGCTGAGTCACCATATATGTCTAGATTCTTGATTCTCAGATCAATTGCCTCTTCTAGACCCATAATACATGCTTCATACTCGGCTTCATTGTTGGTAACTGGAAACGTCAGTCTCGCAGTAAACGGGATGTGGGATCCGTGAGGAGTAGTGATGATAGCCCCGATGCCACTTCCATAGGAATTAACCGCTCCGTCGAATATCAACTTCCACTGAGACTTCCTATCTGGTCCCTCGTCGGGCAATGGCTCATCACAGTCCTTTGCTTTGAGAAACATGATGTCCTCGTCAGGGAATTCGAACTTCATCGGCTGGTAGTCTTTAATTGGCTGTTCGGCAAGATAATCAGACAATACGCTTCCCTTAATGGCTTTCTGAGAGACGTACTAAATATCATATTCTGTTAACACCATTTGCCACCTGGCAATCCTTCCCGAAAGAGCCTGCTTCTCGAAGACGTACTTGATCGGATCCATCTTCGAAATGAGCATAGTGGTATGGTTGAGCATATACTGTCGTAGACGTTTGGCAGCCCAAGTTAATGCACAACACGTCTTCTCCAGCATCGAGTATCGAGATTCACACTCAGTGAACTTTTTACTCAAATAATAAATGGCATGCTCCTTTCTGCCCGTCTCGTCGTGCTGACCGAGAACGCACCCCATACTATTCTCCAGAACCGTCAGGTACATGATTAATGGTCGTCCAGCCACTGGGGGTATCAAGATTGGAGGTTCTTGAAGATACTGCTTTATTTTGTCGAATGCCTTCTGGCAATCCTCATTCCAAGTAATCGCCTGATTTTTCTTCAAAAGCTTGAACATCGGTTCACAAGTGGCCGTAAGCTGAGAGATAAACCTTGCAATGTAGTTTATTCGGCCCAGGAAACCACGAACTTCTTTCTCTGTTCTCGGTGCTGGCATTTCTTGAATAGCTTTTATTTTCGCAGGATCAACTTCAATACCTCGTTCACTAACGATAAAACCCAATAACTTTCCGGACCGCACTCCGAAAGTGCATTTGTTAGGATTCAGCCTCAGCCTGAACTTCCTAAGCCTTTCAAACAGCTTCAACAAATTGACCAGATGCTCCTCCTCCGTTTGGGACTTTGCAATCATGTCATCAACATAGACCTCGATCTCATGATGAATCATATCATGAAACAAAGTTACCATTGCTCGCTGGTAAGTGGCCCCTGCGTTCTTCAGACCGAAGGGCATTACCTTATAGCAGAATGTTCCCCAGGGGGTGATGAACGTCGTTTTCTCCATGTCCTCCGGTGCCATCTTAATCTGATTGTAACCGGAGAAGCCATCCATGAACGAAAACACGGAAAACTGGGCTGTATTGTCGACCAACACATCGATATGAGGCAACGGGAAATCATCCTTAGGGCTCGCCCTATTCAAATCCTGATAATCGACGCACATGCGTACCTTACCGTCCTTCTTCGGTACAGGCACAATGTTGGCGACCCACGGAGGGTAAGTGGTAACGGCTAGAAATCCTGCGTCCAACTGCTTCTGGACCTCTTCTTTGATTTTTACAGCCATGTCTGGTCTCGTCCTCCTGAGCTTCTGCTTGACTGGAGGGCAATCTTCCCGCAACGGCAAGCGATGAACCACGATATCAGTGTCAAGTCCGGGCATATCCTCATATGACCAAGCAAAGACGTCACTATACTCTCGAAGCATCTCGACCAGTCTATGCTTGACATCATTCTGCAGCGCAGCCCCAACTCTGACATTTCTGACGAGCTCCTCAGAACCCAGATTTATGATCTCAATATCCTCCTCGTGAGGCAGAATAACCTTCTCCTCTTGTCTCAACAAGCGAGCCAACTCTTCTGGAAGGCCTTCGTCTTCATCAATCTCATTCTCGGCTTGATAGATCGGGCAATCAAAGTCGTAGTGAGCCGTAGAGGGTCCAGAGTCGATGTCATCTGTTACGTGGATCCTGCAATAACAAGGGTTAAGTTTAAAGCAGGAATATGCAGGTTAGCACGAACCTCGTTGCCATTTTGCTGTTTTTTCGAAATAAACATAAAATAGGAATAACAGAGAACACAATATTTGATTACGAAGAAAACGCCTTTTATTTATTAACAAAATGCATACACATAATCCAACAAGGCCCTGACAGTAAAACCACTATGCCCCGGGCAGGACATAGGGTTGTACAAAGATTGTAAAAAGCAAATCATTACTCTTCACTTGTCAGCTTGATAATCTCCTTGATGGTCCAATTGTGGAGGCGCTCGCCTGGCTTGCTCGGTTGAATCCAGGCGTCAAGATCGCAATCACTGTCTCCGCTTTCCTCCGACGCAGCGTTGATGCTCTCGAAAATTACTCCCCCCTTGGTGAATAGGATCGGCCCTTTCCCACGAGACGAGCTTCCAGAAGAAGATGAAGCTTCAGCTCCAGGAGAATACCCCAATCCAAACTTATCCTGCTTGATTGGTATATCCAAAACATGCCCCCAGCCTGGGGTAGAACCGGCTTCGACAACAGCCCGAGCTTCCTTAAACGAGGAAAGATTCATCTCCTGCTTCTCTGCGACGACGGGAGCTACCTCCCTCACCCTGACGGTTTCAAATGCTTGGCAGAGCGTTTCATGGATCTCGCCATCCATTTCAACATATTTAAAGGACGACAGGTGGCTTACCATGATGTCCTCTTCACCACAGACGGTCACTATGCTGCCCCCAACATCATATTTAAGCTTCTGATGCAACGTGGACGTCACGGCACCAGCAGAATGGATCCATGGCCGACCTAAGAGGCAACTGTAGGCGGGCATGATATCCATGATATAGAAAACCGTGTTGAACGTATCTGGACCAACTTGAATTGGCAGGGTCAATTCTCCGAAGACGTGGCGCTTGGTTCCATCAAAGGCCTTCACGACCAGATCACTGGGCGTGCACAGCAATCCACGGGTATCCAACTTCATCAGTGCCTTTTTCGGAAGCACGTTAAGCGAGGAACCCGTATCCACTAGGACATGTGACATAATCGTGCCTCTGCACTCTATTGAGATGTGCAAGGCGCTATTGTGATCTCTTCCCTTAGGAGTCAGCTCCAGATCTGTAAATCCCAGCCCATTACCAGCATTAACATGGGCCACCACTTCCTCGAGTTGATTTACTGATATCTCCTGCGGCACGTATGCAGCATTCAATACCTTCAGTAATGCATTGCGGTGCGCCTCAGAGCACAGCAACAAGTTAAGAATCGAGATCTTTGATGGAGTCTGATGAAGATGATCTACAATCTTGTAATCACTCTTCTTGATTAGTCGCATGAACTCTTCAGCATCTTTAACCAGCAAGTCCTTCTCTGCCCCTGCAGGGACCTCTTCGACAGCTTTACCTTTACCATTATCCACAGCGTCAGCTCGGACCACTTTCTCTGCTGCAACCTCTGCTGGTGCGAACACTCTTCCGCTTCTAGTGATACCACTGACCTCGGTAAGATTCTGCATAGTTGATCCGAACGGCTCAAGCTCTATCTTTTGACCATTACAATAAACTTCGGCGCCATAATGCCATGGAACGGCATTGGTACTCTCGAATGGGATTGGTCCGGCCCTGGTGATGGTGATAGTAGGCGGACGGGGCGCCGAGATAGTAATAGGGTGACGAGGAATAGTAATGGTAGCAACTTCATTTGCCTGCTTCAGCACGACTTCCCCTGATGCACTCTCAACGCTCCGGCTGAACTGTAAAATACCCTCGGACATCAGACTCTGGATACCTTCAATCAGCTGCTCACATCCGTCAGGAAGTGTAGCACAAGCCATACATAATTCTCCACATCCAGGAAAGAAGCCCTTCTTCAGCAACTTAGCCTTGACAAAACTCAACGGCGTCTTCAAATCTTTGACATCAGTCAGCAAGTCCGCACTCTCCTCGGTGATAACAGCATTCACTCCGCCCCCCTTATGATGAGGCATCGGGTTTTTGGTGACGTTGGGCACGTTGTCAGAAAAGTTGATAACCTTGGCGTCCACCAAGTCCTGGACTTTGTGCTTAAAAGCTTTACAATTCTCAATCGTATGGCCAGGTGCCCCAGTATGGAATTCACAAGTAGCACTGGCATCATACCCCGGTGGTGGTGCCCCTGTTAAGGGAGCCAACGTCCTCTTTTGAACCAATTGGAGCTGAAGCAACGTTTGCAAAAGCTGTGCATATGACATAGGTGGAGTATCAAAATGACGGCTTGCCAGGGGAGCCCGATTCTGATATCTTTTATACCCCTGATTATTCTGCTGCTGAGGCTGCTGCTGCTGCGGCTGCGGAGCAGCTGGTATATTTATGCTAGCGATCTGAGACTGAGGACCCTTGCCCTTTCTCCTAGCATTAGTGACAGCACTGGCATCTCCCTCTCGACGCTTGCCAGTATAGGGTTTCTTGCTACCTCCTCCACCTGAGGATGATTCGCCCTGGATTTTTCCAATCTTTATACCGTTCTCAACATGCTCGCCCAAAGTGATAAGAGCCGAGAATGTTCCAGACATGCCACTGACCAGCTTTTCATAATAGATTCCGGGAAGGGTAGCCACGAACATTTGTACCAACTCACGCTCGACCATCGGCGGTTGAACCCGAGCAGCCAATTCACGCCACCGCTGGGCGTACTCTTTGAAGCTTTCATTGTTCCGCTGTGAGAGGTTCTGAAGCTGAACTCGGTTGGGAGCCAAGTCGCTATTATATTGATAGTGGAGAACAAATGCTTCTGCAAGATCTTTCCAGGTGCGCACAGTAGCGGGCTCCAAACCCATATACCATTCGAGTGATGGACCAGAAAGACTATCCTGAAAGAAGTGCATCAGCAACTTCTCATCGTCAGAATAGGCGGACATCTTTCTATAATAAGATCGGAGGTGGACCCGGGGGCAAGTAGTGCCCTTATACTTCTCAAAGGTAGGCACCTTGAACTTGTGAGGTACTTTAAAGTCAGCAATCAACCCGAGGTTGGACATGTCAACGCCCAGTGTGTTCTGATTTTCTATGCTTCTCATCTTGTCTTCCAGCGCCTTGAACCTGAGTCGAGCTTCAGCATTCAACTCTGTCTCTACACCTCTCTGAGAGAATATATCATCCTGATGGTCCTCCAGCCACGGTTGAGGCACCACCAGATTTCCTGCACCAGCATTGCCGTTGACCGGCCCTATGTTAACATTGGCTCCCAAACTACCATTTACGGCGCCAGCCGCGTTGAGTCCGAGATTAGTCATCAGATTGCCGTTAGCACTGCCGTTGCCCCCGGCGGCGGGAACAACGTTCTGTGGAGTATCCCCTGGAGGAGGAGTAGGCACGGCCCCTCCATGAAGTATGCCATTACTGTCAACCCTGGAGATCAGAGGTTGAACCAGAGTACGAAGCTGGTCTTGACCATTCGCGACCACCTGCATCAGCTCCATAAAACGATCCATCCGCTCACGGAGTTCTTGAACATCTGACTGCACCTGGTCCATGATTCTTGTCTGATTAGTGCGAGTTGAGTAGCGGTGGATGAGTCTTTGATCAATCCTGGAGATCGAAAGCAGCTCGGAACCTGAAAAACCTGTTAACAATAAAGGTTAGGAAAAGCAATAAGATATACACCATGCAAATATGCTTCATGCAGATGCATGCGTGTGTCTGTGTGCGTGGGAGATTTTCCCCCGATCCTAGTGCCTTAGTGACGGTGCTGATAATAACAAGAGGAAGAAGAAATCCGAGCCCAATCATGGAAACATCAATCTCATATATATATGGAAAGGCCTGTCGAGGCAGTACACAGTATCAGCGAGTACAAATCAATAGCATGACCTCAGCCAACAAGTCTGGTGATGGTCAGCATACATCAAAGATCAAAAACAACAGGGATATAACTAGTCAAGTACGGCCACGGGCGCGATACTCTGCTAATAACTCCTTTGTCTCCGAATGATCTGGCGAAGTGAGCAACCCCTCGACGAGTAGTTCCCTCTGCCTGATAGTATGCTGAAGCCCCTGAACTGAACTCTCCCAAGCGCCTTCGCCAAAGCAATCTTCCAGCTTCCGCTTCTTAGACTCAAACATCAGCTTGTGCTCCTTCAGGCTAGCAATAGCTTTGTTGAGACGGGCTTCAGCGGAGTACCTGCGGGCGGTCTCTTCATCAAACCTCCGCTCACTGTCTTTTACCTCGGCTTCTAGCTTAGAAATCTGCAGCATCAGCTTGTCTTCTCGCTCCTTCCTGGTAGCCATGGAGGTCTTCCAATGCTGGTCGAACTTAGATATTCTCCGATATGCTTCCTCCAAATGCTGTTTCTTCGTAGCTAGCACATCATTAGCAGCTCTGAAGTCTTGACCTAAGCGTTCCCGATCAGCAATCTGCTTTGCCAAGTCTGCACTCAGCTGGCTCACCGACTCTGTTTGCTTTTTGAGAGCATGCACGGCTTCGTTCCTCTCACTTTGAAGCTGAGCTAACTCCTTCTCTAATTCTGCATTTGCCCTCTTCAGTTCATCACGCTTAGCTAATACCTGGTGGTGCTGATGAATGGACACAGTGGTAGGCTCTTCGACTGGTGGAGGACTCTCTGGTCTGACATGAGGGAATGGCATCCCTATAGTGCTGGCTCTGGCTCTGATCCAATCGGAATAAGGAGGGTAGGCTTGGCTGTTGCTCTTCCCCAACAAAGGCTTTCCTCTCGTGCTGATATTGTTCCACGCATACTGAAGCTTGGACAACAAATCCCCCTCTAGAATACCTGTGAGGTACAGAGATTCCCGTACCTCTTCTTCCTTTGGTGGCGCCCTCAAAGCATATGCAAACTGACGAACTAGCAATGATGGGTTGTAGTTGATGCAACCCTTCCTACCTATCAGAGGTACGTTAGGAAACCCACTACAACTGAAGATCATCTCGGTGCCTAACCTGTCTCTGTCAACGAACCAATCAATGTCTTCTGCCGACAAACTCATCAGACGTTCAGGCCACTCAGCTGTGGCTGCAGACAAGACAGAAGAACCCTTCTTAGGCAAATGACTATCAAACCACTTGTACAACAACGGTACGCAGCATGAAACATTCTTCCCTCTCCGGTTCTCATTCTTGTAATGCACTGAGTGGTAAACGTCTCCGATCAGAGTAGGGACTGGATTCCCTGAGGCAAAGATATGGAATGCATCAAAGTCTACGAAATCAGGCATGCTGGGAAATAGGATAATGCCATATATGCATAAAGCAAGGATGGCGCTGAAGGCGTCCCAACATTTGTCTTTAGCACACTGTTGAGCCTTAGCTATCAGAAACTGCAGAGAGAACCCTGGGACCTTGTTCCAACTCGTCACTACTAACTCAGAAGCGCTCAAATGGAGTGAGGAAGCCAAACCAACCAGATCAGGCTCAGCATCCATGTGGACAAAAGGCATTTGCCTTTTGATAGGCACACCCAGCATATCAGCATACTCTTCCAATGTCGGCGCGAGAATGAAGTCATGAAAGGTGAAACACCTCAAGGGAGGGTCATAAAACTGCAGAAGAGCATGTAACCCATTCAACTCGGACGTAGAAGGTTTGTAAACCAGGCTAAACAACCTGCCATAAGACTTCCTGAACCTATCCTTCACAGAATCCCCTGCCAGGGCTATCAAACCAGTCAGCTTCGACACATCGGGTGTCGGGAACTTGTATGCAATAGTCTTTCTGAGAGAAGCCATAATAGCAGCAAAAGACGAGAAATCCGGGATCGGGGAAACGGTACCTGCAACACAGACACACGTTAATGGAATGCAGATGAATGCGCAAACTAATGCAAAATGCAGGCATGCAATAATATATCCATGTGGCTGCTGTGGAGATTCGGTATCAACAGTCGCTGATGAGAGGGAAACCCCGGTGTAAGACCACTAATCTGATCTGCTGAGAATAACCATCTGATAGGACCAAAATTTCGTTCTGACAAGAGTAAGTGACTGATAATAAGAACCCCGGTTGCAAGAGATATACGGTGATGAAGTCTTCAGACCCCAAATCAAAGATCTGCCCTATCAAGAATAAACACACAGCTGCTGATGAGATCTTCAGACCTTACTCAAAATCTGCCCTATCAAGAACAAATAACGTCTGCCAATGAGGTCTTCAGACCTCACTCAAAATCTGCTCCATCCAGAACAAACCACCGATGATAACATACTGATCAAAGCCTGCTCTATCAAGAACAGACAAACACGCGGCGACGAGATCCTCTGATCAAAAACCTCTTGCTCTATCAAGAACATGTCTGCAACTGAGAACCCAACATAACTGATTTGCTGTCAAGAAAACCAGGTAGTCTGAAGGTCTAAGTTTCCTGCAATAAACCCAGTCCCACTCACAGGTATGGACCTAGACTGACTCAAGGTATGGCATCCTATGCGTTCATCAGCGTCACAGACTTTCAAAACTGATGATACGATTCCCAGAATGAGTGGCATCATCAAGTCCTGAAGAGGCCTCACTTAGCTGAATCACAAATGATCGGTCCCCAGAGTCGACAATCCACCAAACCAGCAACCGTCTCAACCCAAAGGGTTGAAAGTGAAGCCAACCGGATGAACCTCGTCTGAGCGTGGATTTCATGAGACACTAGTGCCTGCAAAGCAAGCACGCGCCCACTAATTTCCACTCTAAGTCTATGGTGCACTCAAGCCTGGGTCTGGCTTCTCACTCAATCAGAACTCCCGTCCCACAACAGCACAAATAATCATATTATACTGGAACATAAAATGCGGGAAATAAAGCGCGAGAAGTAAAAATGCGATAAATAAACGCAACCCAACAAGCAAACACACAAACGATAGGATTGACTCGCAGGGAACCGTTGGAGTCCCCAGCAGAGTCGCCAGCTGTCGCTTGCGCGAAAATAAGGTGCCGGCATGACAGAAGAGTCGCCACCTTTCGTTATTTATCCCTCAGAGCGGGAAAGGAAACGATCGGAAAAACCTGACGAAAAAGGGTAAGACAAGGTCATCGCAACCATTGTCTGGGTTCGGGAGTCGGTTACGCAAGGGGAAGGTATTAGCACCCCTCACGTCCGTCGTACTCGACGGGATCCTCGCTTGTTTGTTTACTTGGACGGGTTGGTTATAATCTATCTACCTATCAAGGCTGGCTGAAAAAGAAAAGAAAAAATGACTCGGCAAAGCGTCGCACTTTATGCCTACGTATTCTCATCAGAGAATGAGAAATCAGAGTCAACGTAGTTCGGCCTACGAAGGGTTACGGGGGAAAGGTTGCTCGCTAGGACATCGCATCCTATGCCTACGTACTTCCACACGGTATGGAAGATCAGAGCAAACGTAGTTCGGGAAACTACGGGTTATCTCCTAAAAGAAGTGTTTTTTATTGTGTTTGCGATTTCAATCGCACTAGAGACCATGACCTGAGAGTGAATGCGTCGCATGTCACCCAAAGGGTACCATACTAAACATCTAGACTGTGGAAAAGAAACTCTCCCACAATCCTTTCTCAGATAGCTTAAGGCTCGTAACGTACGAAAGAAATCATTCATGATTACTGTATCTTAAACTGTTTCGAGATGAGAAGAGAACAGGCCCAACTAGGAGGGAGACTATCAAGTCCTACTGTTGTCATGCCATGGATTCATCCTATGGTTGAGGTTTGAACAGGGAACTCCTAGATGTTGTCATGCATAGGTTTCAACCTAAAAGTCTATCATCAAATCCTCATCAGAGGAAATGAGAGTCCTAAGGGATCATGTCAATGATACACCAAAACAGACAAAAGCATCAGCTTTAACAGTAAAATGCATGCAATGCAAGTGAGGGAGGAAATGTGTGTGGGGCTTCAGCCTCCACAAGCTCGTCTCGACCTCAAGCCAGTCATGAAATAACAGTAATCATACTGAAATAAACAACATGCTATCAAGCAAGAAACAGCAAACTGTAATCATACAGACAGAAAATGAAATCATGCTATCAAGCAAAGTAAACACATGGGCAAGGGAGCTGGGCTCTACCGAATACCCGCAAGCAAAGCCAAGCAATAACAATACAATCAGATGCACTCATGCTCTTAGACTGAACTTATTCTAAATGGGCTTAGTCTAATGCAACAGACAAATCAGACAAAACACACAATACATCAAAGAAAACAGAAGAAAGCCTCAGCTCCTCCAGCAGCAACCTAGTCTTCAGACTTCAGAGATCACTTGCTTTCCAGGCATCAACCCTACAACATGAGTGTCAACTCATCTTCTCCCTTGAGCTTCAGCTCCTTTGATCAGCTCTACCTTCAGGCTTCACTATCTTCAGGGATCTTCAGGCATCAATTTGATCTTCACAGAGTCTTCAGACTTCAACAATCTTCAAGGAATCATCCTCATCAAGGCCTCAGCTTCCATCTTCAATGGCTCCAATGCTCCAGCAAACAAGATTCAGTCAACAAGATGAGTGGGGGGTGTTACAGTACTCACTGACTTCCAAAGGATGCCATTTAGGACTTAACATCAAAGAAAGGCTCTCTCAAAGTTCTACCTTATAGGGCAAGGTCACTAATCCCTCCAAAGGAGAGAGGTGAATACCCTTAAGGGACTCTGTGTCACAGAGAAGAAAGGAGGTGAACAAGACACTCCTTGTTTATTGAACAAAGTATTCTATCTAGGGCTCTGCCTATGCACCTATAAACCTATAAACAAAACAATAAAAGCTATGCTAAACTCCTCTGCAAGGTCTTCAAAGCTTCCATGATGATCCACAGGGTCTTCAACTCAATCCTCAAAGCTCTCACACTCAACAGAGAAGGAAAGAAAACACAACAATACAACTTATGCCTTTAAGCAACACACATAATATCCATACATTCAAAAATCAATGAAAAATACTAAAACACCATGCAATATTCTAGCAAAATTCTAGGGGACTCTATACATACTTACCCTTAACCCATATATTCCCCATACACTAATTTGGCCTATAAACCCCAAAACAAATTTGTTCAAGTCTACCTACACAACCTAAAACCCTAATTAGAGCACCTAAATGTCTAACAATCAAACTACATCAAATTTTAATCTACAAATCAAGAGATAAATCCTACATGAAACTAGGGTTCAATATCTAACTATGCCAAAAAGAATGGCTCAAAAATCCTAAGGGAAAAGTCCTAAAACAATTCATAGAAAATGAGATATCAACTAAAAGAAAATGAATGCCCTATTTAAAAGAAAATATCACCAAAAATTCTACATTAAAAATAAAATCCTATTTTTATTTTTATAATTTTCTACACAAAATTATCTCAACAGAGAAAAAAGAATGAACAAAAAAGAGTTATTTTTCGTTTACTTATGAATTTT
>OZ012741.1:34169739-34211554 GCA_963859935.3 Lathyrus sativus | reverse complement strand
CTATAACTGACAAATGACCAAAATACCCCTGTCTTGTTCAAACCATAAGTTGAGTTCCACAAATCCTATCAAGGACTTCTACCACTAAAATTAAAGCTAAGAATATGCCCTTCAACATTCATGTTGACCAAGAGATCATAGGAATCATCCTACTAGGGCAAAAGTTGTCTGCAAGTTGGGTGACTTTCAAGAACCCAGATTCACACACCTCAGCTGACCTGTAATTTGTCCAAACCATAACTTGAGCTCTATAACTCCCATCAAGGACTTCCACCACTCAAATTAAATCTAAGAACAAGCTCTACAACATTCATGTTGTGGGGAAGATGAGATATCAATCACATCTAGAGCTAAAACTGCCTGGAAGATAGGGATCAAATTAGGGTTTTTCACTGACAATCCTTGGAAACCCTGACTTGAAACTTCTCAAACTCCTCAACCATGATGAGTTGGTCTAGGAATCATCTTTATAACATCTCTATGCATCATTCCATGATCTCATGGCCCTTGGATTAGGTCTCAACCTTCTCCAAATCTTCAGTTATCCTAGGGTTGACCCAGTCAAAACCCTAATTCTACCATTCATGGTTGAATCCTCTGAACTCTTGCATAATGACTTCTCTGGGCTTCATGAAGGCTATCAAGACATCTCATAGGCTTTCCCAAAACATCAAGTTCATTCTCAAAGTCTCAGAATCATCTGATGAGCACCCACAGCTCTCAAGTTAGGAGGCACACAACCCTGGTTTCAACCAACTCCTCTGAGGATCTCTTGAACTTTCTGATGAAGGTATCAACTTTCAAACACTAGATGGATAAATAATTGTTGGTCAAATTTTGGGGTGCAACAATAACCAAACGACTCTTTTCTTATTTATGCTAGACACAAGAACATAGACAAAAAGGATTTTTCTGTGCATTCTTCTTCTAGGAAAGGTCATATGATGTGAAGACAAAAAGGCTCAGACCTTTTTGGTACATTGTCATCAACGAGAAAAGCTCTTGGATCTCTGTGCCTATAAAAGCAAGACTCCATTCATCTTCTTCAGTTGACGAAACACTTGAAAAGAATTCATTACAAGCTCTCATACAACTTATACATACTTGCTGAATTTATTTCATTGTTCTTCATCTTAAGTGAAAAATCACAGTTGTGATAAAGCTTTATTAGAAGCATTTTTAACACTTGTATTATTATTACATTTGATTGTAAGAGAACCTTAAGAAGATCCAGTTAGGATCAGTAGTTCTTGAGAAGACTTTGAACAGTTATTCTTAGTGCTTATTATTGTAATCAGTTGACTAAATAGTGGATTAAGTCCTTGTTTGAGAAAGGCAAATCACTCTTGATAGGGTGGACTGGAGTAGTTGAGTTCAACGAACCAGGATAAAAATCCTTAAGTTTTATTTCTAAGTTTTATCTTCATACTTATTCAATCCCCCTTCTAAGTATTTTCTCACCTTCACGTCCATGACTGCCTCACCCTTCAACGCTTCCAAACAACCCTACTGAACCAATAGAGCTTTCATCTTCAAGTGCCACAGACCAAAGTCGTTCACTCCGGTGAACTTTTCAATCTCATACTTTGTTGAAGGTATCTTCTCCATGCTCACTGCACCAATTTGTTGTGAATCGGATACCTTTAAACAAAGTATAAACGGTTTCTTAGCACGAAACACACAAGGGTTAGGATTAATAAAGAAGAAAACAACAAGGATTGGTTATTAAACAGCTATTCTTTCCTTTCTCTTAGAACAAGATTACAAGTATACAAGAATAACAAAATAACCTTTCTCTCTTGAAATTAGGATTTTATCTTCCTATTTTTCCTTATGCCAAGATTGAGAAATTAGCATCCTATTTATAATAAAATAGCACACTAACCTAATGGGATTTTTAACAATTACAGATTACAAGCTAACTTAAACAATTGGGCTTACAAGAAAGACCCAATTCAACATGCTAACAACCCTAGCAATATTTACCAATGCATGTTAAAACAGACTTCGACTACAACATGCATTACTCGCGAACAGACTTCGACCATACTAGAGTTCGATCCAACATCACACACACACACACACACACATACACATACGCACACACACGTACGCACGCACACACACACACACACACACGCACGCGCGCACACACACACACACACACACACACACACACACACACACACACACACACACACACACACACACACACACACACACACACACACACATATATATATATATATATATATATATATATATATATATATATATATATATATATATATATATATATATATATATATATATATATATATATATATATATCATAGCCTTTTATTAGATTTAATTGAATGATTATAAGTAAAAATGCTTATTTAACCACTAGATTAGATTCAATTTAAAGCCTATGATGTGGAGTAAGACTAAGTTTTTTTTACTTACTCCACATCATATCCTTTAACCACTATGATTGTGGTATATATATATATATATATATATATATATATATATATATATATATATATATATATATATATATATATATATATATATATATATATATATATATATATATATATATATATATATATATATATATATATATATATATATATATATATATATATATATATATATATATATATATATATATATATATATATATATATATATATATATATATATATATAAGGGATCATTTGACATCAGGGTTAAATATTAATTTTGACACCAAATTTTACCCTTTTATTATTATCAATTCAATGGCTAAGATAAATTCCCTTAAAATATTCATGTGCCTGTTTGAAGTGAATATATCTTAACCTTTAAGTTAATAATAATGAACGAGTAGGATTTGGTTTAATGATATTTTGGTGTCAATTGATCATATCCTTATGTAGGGTAAGTTAAAAAAATTTACTCTTGGAGTATGTTAAAAAATTTGGTATGATAATCTTGGATATCTTCGAGGAATCATGTTCGTACACTTTTCGAACAAAATATTTCGATCCTATTATTTGTATGGGTACACGAAATCTTTGTCGGGATAATTCTTGAAGAACAATCTGCTTCTGGCAATAGAAAATAGATCAAGAATGTAGAGAAAAATATGATTTTTGTTCAGTGTGTAAAACTGAGGTCAAATGACTCCTTATATAAGAGATTAAATAACAGAAAACGAAAAGGGACATCTATTCAAAAATTTTGAATGACTTCATCTTTTCAAATTTAATTTCGAACGGGTTCAAACGTTCAGAAAGATTTCGAACAGGTTCGACTGTTTAGAAAATTTTTGCTCGGGGCTCTGCCCCTTGGAACCCCACGGGGCGTTGCCCCGCACCCCGCCAGGGGCTTCGCCCCTTTGAACCCCAGCAGGGCGCTACCCCGCACCCCGTCAGGGGCTCCGCCCCTTGCAACCCCTTTTTAATTATTCGCATTCAATTGCAAGTTGGCTCAACGAGCGTGCACTCCACACTACCCTAACTCGTTTCCAAGCTTAACGTATAATTGCGTCGCCCTACAGTAAATCGCATTACTACTAAAATACATTGATGATACTAAAATCACTAACAAATCCCCCCCCCCATTTTAGTGTAATCCTTGATTTACTCCATATATACAATAATATATACACATGTATAACAATCAAACAAATGCATAGATGAAAATGTCTTACGATTGAATTTTCATTTTAGTACAAGTACACATTCCAAATACTCGAAAATCGGGGTGTCATAGTGTTTGAACCCGTCAATCCATTTGAATATCTGAAGATTTAGTACACATATGTTTCTTACAATACTCTACTATTGATACTTGACACTTTACAAGCCATGTGTCCTTATCCATTAATAAGCATATAGGAAGCCAAGTCCAAGCTTCTTGAAGCGGAAAAACTTCATGCTCACATAGGTGATCCTTTTAATCTTGCACTTGCATTTTCAATTTTCCAAAAGAACCATTAAGAAGATATACTTCAACCTAGCCATCACTTGTAGGTCTGAGCACATACCTTGGGAAGATAAACACAATTTCTCCAATCTCTAACTATGATCTTTCCACATTGAATTCTGCTTCTAACATTGTATTAGAAGGGAATTGGGTATACCACAGCTAATAGATTTAAATGGACTTTAATCCCATTCCAATTACCGACTTCTTCACTAAGTCTCTAGCTAACCCCTTCGTCAAGTGGTCAGCTAAGTTTTGTTGCGACCGAACAAACTCAATAGATATCACCCCATTCATGATTAATTCCCTAATCATACTATGTCTAACACCCAAATGTCTAGACTTTCCATTGTATATTTGACTATAAGCTTTAGCCAGTGTGGCTGTACTATCACAACGGATAGAAATTGGTGATATCGGTTTAGGCCATATCGGAATCTCATATACCAAGTTCCTTAGCCATTCTGCTTCTTTACCAGCATCAGCTAATGCTACAAACTCAGATTCCATTGTGGAACCTGTTATACATGTTTGCTTCTTAGAAGCCCATGAGATGGCGCCTCCCCCAAGCAAGAACGCCCATCCATTTGTAGAGGATGAATCTTCAGCATTATTTATCTAACTAGCATCCGAATAACCCTCTAACACTGAAGGAAATCCCATATATGACAATCCATAATTCATAGTACCCTTCAAGTACTTGAATACCCTAGTTATCACATGCCAATGATGTCTACTAGGATTACTAGTAAATCTGCTCAACTTTCCAACCGCATAAGCAATATTCGGTCTAGTTCTAATCATAGCATACATCAAAGAGCCTATAGCTCTTGAATATTCGAGTTGATCCACAGGTTTACCTGTATTTGGCATAAGCTTTTCTCCCGGATCCATGGGAGTACTTACTGGAGAACAATTTTCATAATTGAACGTCTTGAGTATTTTCTCAATGTAATGAGATTGCGTAATTACAATCCCCTTATTCTCCCGTTTAATCTTGATACCAAGAATAACATCCACTTCTTCCATATCCTTCATGGAGAACTTTGATGACAAGAAATTCTTTGTTTTATCAATTTGATTTTGGTCAGTGCCAAAGATCAACATGTCATCAACATATAGACAAATGAAAACTCCTTTACCGGGTGTATCAAATTTTCTATATACACATTTTTCAGCTTGGTTTAGAATGAAACCATTAGACAAAACAACCTTATCAAACTTTTGATGGCACTGTTTCGGAGCTTGTTTTAGCCCATACAATGACTTAACTAGCTTACACACTTTATGCTCATTACCAGGCATTACAAATCCTTCAGGTTGCTTCATATACACTTCTTATTCCAAATCACCATTTAGAAATGTTGTTTTGACATCCATTTGATGAATCACTAGATTATGAATAGCCGCCAAGGCAATCAACAATCTAATAGTAGTGATACGGGCAACTGGAGCATAGGTATCGAAATAATCAATCCCTTCCTTTTGTTTGAAGCCTTGGATAACTAATCTAGCTTTAAACTTGTCAATTGTACCATCAACTTTCATCTTCTTTTTGAAGATCCATTTGCAACCCAATGGTTTGCAGCCTGGTGGTAAATCAGATAATACCCAAGTATTATTTTTCATGATAGAACCAATCTCTTCATCAATTGCTTCTTTCCAAAAAACAGAATCTCGAGATTTCACAGCTTCATCATACGTTCTTGGATCCTCCTTTATACTATAGCAATAATAGTATTGAGCATCAATCTGATCCTTTGATCCCTCAACTAGATATAGTTGAAAATCAGATCCATAAGATCTAGGTTTTCTGGCTCTTTTGCTCCTACGAGGTTCAACTGTCTCACTTGGCACATCATTTGAATGATCATCCCTTAGAGATTCATCTGAATTAGGTATAGAGTCCTTTGGTCTAGGTATAGAAGAGAAACAATTCTCATCAAATATGGCATCTCTCGATTCTATAATCGTGTTAATAGAAATCGAGTCATTAGGTTCTATAACATAAAACCTATAGGCCTTGGAGTGCTCAACATATCCAACAAAGATGCAAGCTACACCCTTTTCACCCAAAGTTTTCCTTTTTGGGTCCGGGAGTCTAACCATGGCCCTACAACCCCAAACACGTAGAAATGTTAAGTTGGGTCGTTTCTTATACCAAAGTTCATATGGGGTAGTTTTGTTCCTTTTATTAGGAACCCTATTTAACAAATAGCAAGCCGTTAACATAGCTTCTCCCCAAAATCCTTCACTCAAACCAGAGTAAGATAACATGGCATTCACCATTTCTTTAAGAACTCTATTTTTCTTTTCAGTCACACCATTTTGTTGAGGTGTATAAGGTGTCGTAGTCTCATGAATGATTCCTACGGATTGGAAAAATACAGGATCATAATATTCACCACCTCTATCTGTACGTAATGTTTTAATCAACACATTCTGTTGCACTTCAACTTTAGTTTTATAAATTTTGAATTTATCTAAGGCTTTGTCCTTAGTGTGCAACAAATAAACATAGCAGAATCTAGATGCATCATCTATGAAAGTGAAAAAATACTTTTTATGCCCTAATGATGGAGTAGCATGCAAATCACATAAATCACTATGTATTAACTCAAGAATGATAGATTTCCTTGTTATACTTTTAAAAGGTTGCCTAGTTATCTTTGTTAACATGCAAGTTTTACACTTTTCTACATTTTTATCAAAGACAGGAATTAAATCATCTTTAGACATTTCATGCATTCTTTTATAATGAACATGTTCTAGACGAGCATGCCATAACGATGAATTGATAATATTCGAAGAGGACATAAAAACAGAACCAGAATTATTAGGAACTCCATTCAAATTCATCATAAACATACCATTATTATAATATCCAAATCCTACAAACACACCAGACTTCGATAATACATATTTATCGGATTCACACACTTGCTTGTATCCAAGCTTATTTAATACAGGACCAGAAATTAAATTCTTACATAATTTAGGAACATACAAAACATTAAACAAAGTAATAGTCTTTCTAGAACTGAATTCTAGCACCACGTTTCCTTTGCCTTCAACGGGAGCGAAGTGATCATCTCCCATGTAGAGGACAGAACCATCTTCCATTGGAACAAAAGTTTTGAACCAAAAACGATCCTTGCAAACATGTGTTGTGGCGCCAGAGTCAATCCACCACGCGATAGCATCATCCTACACATAAAATGCTTCAGAATTTAGTGAAATCGAATGTTTAATCACACTATTCAAATCACGAATTGATTTCTGACCTTGGTTTTTGGATTGGTCCTTAGACCCTTTTCCTGAACCACTTGCATTCGCGTTATCGTTCCTTTTTCCGGAATGACAATTCTTTTTGAAGTGGCCTGTTTTGCCACGCTTCCAGCATTCTAGTTTCGGTTTCTTGTTAGCACCGAAACTGCCATTTTTGTTCTTGAAAGCATGCTTCTTTCCTTTGTTTTTGTTGTTATTGTTCTTACCACCCTCTTCGATCATATTAACTGAGGGTCCAACAATTTCTTTGCCTTTTCCTTTGTCACCCTCCTGCGCTCTTAGAGATTCTTCTATGCGCAAGTGACTTCCAAGTTGGATCAAAGACAGTTCGTCTTTTCCATGCTTCAGATTGTGTTTGAAATCCTTCCACGAAGGAGGCAACTTGTCTGTGATGCTTGAGACAGATATTGTTTCATCCATATTCAATTCATGTTGTGTGAATTGTCTAAGGATTCGGAGGAGTTCATTGAATTGTTCCATGACAGACCTCCATTCAACCATTTTGTAATTGTTGAAATCGGTTACCAAGAACTTTTTACTAGATGAGTCCTCTGACATATACTTGGATTCGAGACAATCCCACAATTCTTTTTCAGATTCCATGTTTTGATAAATATCAAATAAGGGATCAGACATACCGTTAAGAATGTGCCATTTGCATATGTAGTCGTCGTTCTCCCACTTTGATCTGCATCTCAGATTTTCAACCGTGTCTTCCTCCTGAAGTTCTGGAATCGGTGTAGACAGGACGTATGCTACCTTCAACGTTGTCAACATGAAATGCATCTTCTTCTGCCAACGCCTGAAGTCTTGTCCTTGAAACTTGTCCAATTTTCTGAAATTCATAGTCATCTCTTTGACGGTGCTTCCTCCAGCCATGATTATCAGGGAATACTTTGTTCGTTTGTTAGAAAATTTGGTATGATAATCTTGGATATCTTCGAGGAATCGTGTTCGTACACTTTCCGAACAAAGTATTTCGACCCTATTATTTGCCTGGTTTCACGAAATCTTTGTGGGGATAATTCTTGAAGAACAATCTGCTTCTGACAATAGAAAACAGATCAAGAATGTAGAGAGAAATATGATTTTTGTTCAGTGTGTAAAACTGAGGCCAAATGACTCCTTATATAGGAGATTAAATAACAAAAAACGAAAAGGGACATCTGTTCAAAAATTTTGAACGGGTTCATCTTTTCATATATAATTTCGAACGGGTTCAAAATTTCGAACGGGTTCAAACGTTCAGAAATATTTCGAACAGGTTCAATTATTCAGAAAACTTTCAGAAAATTTTTGCTCGGGGCTCTGCCCCTTGGAACCCCACGGGGCGCTGCCCCGCACCCCACCAAGGGCTTCGCCCCTTGGAACCCCAGCGGGGCGCTGCCCTGCATGTAACGCCCCGATTCTGAATTTCCCATTATTTTGTTGAGTCTTTTAGTTTATTTGGTTAATTGTTATTTTATTGTGGAATTATATGATAATATGTTATATGTGTAAGTTGTGGCATTTTATTATTTTGAGAGTTTTGGGAATTAATTAGAGGGTGTTTTAGATAATCTTTGATTAGCAGTTATTTTGAGAGAAATAGAATAGAAAGAGTATAAGTGGAAAAGAGAAAGAATAGAGAGAATAGAAACCAAAAGGAAAGAAAAAGAAGAGAAAGAAAGGAAGAGAAGTGAAAAGAGGAGGAAAAGGAGAAAAACCTAGAATCATCAAGAATCAACTTCTAAGCTTTCGATTGATCGGGTAAGGGTGTGAAACTTTATTATTCTTGCAATGTGTATGATTATGTGTGTTCTTGTTGGTTTTGTTTTGAATTGGGGAGAGTTTTACTCATTTTTCATTCTAGGGCATAATACAGATTTAATCGATAGAACCCGAGTTTTCGTTGGTGAAAGTGAGATTAAGTAGTAGCATTTATGTCGGGTGATGTTAGGCTAAAGTGCTGGAATGAGTTGGGACTTAATCGGGTGAATCCAAGAGTTTTGGAGTGGAAGAATAGTGGGGAAATTCTAAGTTCGCAGACACTCGGTAGCATGTTCGCTAGGCGAGCGGGTCGCGAATATTCACTAAGCGTGCAGTAGAGAATAGGTAGCGAACGGTCCCAGACTGGGACAGAATGCATGTTGTGGTATTCGCTGGTAGCGAATGGGGGTAGCGAAGGTTCGCTAGGGGTTCGTTGAGCGAGCGAGGTAGCGAACGAAGTCAGAGGCTTCTGTTTGCCTTCGCGAGCTTGTTCGCTAGGCGAACAAGTAGTGAATACTCGCTAGGAGCTCACTAAGCAAGCAGGGTAGCGAACGTGACAGGTTGTGTTTTCTTTAATGTTTCCATCCGTGGTCAGATTTCCGACTTAACTTTGATTATTTCCTTGCTCGAGGCCTCGATCGTGCTGAGTTATATTGTGTTGTGGGTAGCCGTATGGCGTGAATCCTAGATTGTGTGATGTGGCCGTTTGGCAATTTCGTGCATTTGTTTGGATTAAATTGGAATGCATGGTGATACTAATGTGATTGCGTATATTTGTATATGCTTGTATAATATGAAGAATGCATGAATATGTTTGTAAACATGTGTGGATTTTAAGAGTGTATTGAGTCGTGTTGCATGTGTAGCATCATGATTGCATTCTTGTGTGTCTGATCCCGCATAGGATCTGCAGAAACCTCGTGTGCCCTTGTGGGGTGTGAGAGATGGTTTAGTTACTTTGATCCCTAGGAGGATCTGTAGAAACGATCGTGTGCCCTTGTGGGGTGTGAGCGATGGTTTATTTTTGATTCCGTGGAGAATCTGCAGAACAGTTGTGTGCCCTTGTGGGGTGTGAGCAACCGGATTGTGTGCCCGTGTGGGGTGTGAGCAATCCTGAAACATCGTGTGCCCATGTGGGGTGTGAGCGATGGGTGAGCATCGTAGGCCCGACGGGGAGTTACTTCGGTAAAGAGCGATGGTTCCATTTTGGTTCTTCAATTTAACATGCTGAACGAGTAGGTACTGCATTTACATCTGCATAGAGTTGTGAGTCGGTCTCTATGAGTTGCATTATCATCTTTATATGATGTTTTGGTGAAATGAACGTACTTGTAATGTTTATGTGAAATGCTATGATTTGTGAAGCATGAATTGGTGAATATGCTTGATCATGTGCGTGTACATTGTGATGTATTGTGACAAGTTGTGGTGAGAAATGTGAATTGCGTGTATGTTATAATTGTGTTTATGCTATATATAATTTTATGCATTGTTTGTTATGATAATGTTTCTCACCCTTCTGCTGTTTTATAATGCTCTATGAGACATTGCAGAGTAGGATGCTAGAGGTCTTTTGTGAAGCGAGTCTTCATTTCTTTTGGTTGGATGGCTCTGATATGTAACACTGGGTAGTTAGGAATTGTTTTGATCCTTTTTGTGATACAACTGTGTATGTATCTGCTGCTGAATGTTTTGTAAATTCAACTGATGAATTGAATTAATCTGAATGATGTATACGATGCTTATGTTAATGAAGTGATTTCAATGTTTAGATGTTTCCGCTTTATTCTAAATGTTGATATGTGGGTTTTAAGCGCTATGATTTGTTTTTAGTTGAGATTTACCCCTTTTGTTACATATCTTTATGAGCAGGTATTATTTATGTTTCGTTTCATGGATAATTTGACACGCCTCTTTTATACCATGTTATAATTATACTCTGGTGGAATTTTTATTAAGTGCCTAAATGATTTAATTGTTTATTTTGGGGGTATAGAAAGGGGGTGTTACATTAAGTGGTATCAGAGCCAGTGTTGAGTCAGTTGTGTCTGTCTTCTTGTTGTGTTGGTTAAACGGTTGTTTGACCTTGTTGTTATTTTTGGGAATCCTCATAATATGGCTGGTCGTAATGACATTGCTATGGTTGCGGCATTGGAGGCTATGGCAAAGGCGGTGCAAGGTGCGCCGAATGTGAATGCGGATGATGAGTTTAGGAAGAATCAGCCGCCTGTATTCAAAGGATGGTTTGATCCTGACGGTGCTCAGATCTGGTTGAAGGAGGTTGAGAGAATCTTTAGAGTTATGAACTGTGCTGAAGGAAACAAGGTGAGACTTGGGACTCATATGTTGAGGGAAGAGGCTGGCGACTGGTGGGTCAGTATGAGGCAGGTTCTTGAGGTAGATGGCGAAGAAATAACTTGGGATTTGTTCCGCGCTGAATTTTTGAGGAAGTACTATCCTGAGAGTGTGAAGGGTAAAAAGGAAATGGAATTCCTTGAGTTGAAGCAAGGCAACATGTCTGTGGTAGATTACACGGCTAAGTTTGTGGAGCTAGTTCAGTTTCATCCTCATTATGCAGTTGTTACGGCGGAGTTCTCTAAGTGCATTAAGTATGAGAATGGCTTGCGTCCGGAGATAAAGCAAGCGGTGGGTTACCAGAGGATACGAAGATTTTCGGACTTGACCGAATGTTGTAGGATTTTTGAAGAGGATAGTAGAGCTCGTTCTACTCACTACAAGAGTTTGAGTGAGAAGAAAGGCAAGCAACAAGTGAGGGGTGGACCTTATGTGACACCTGTTGATAAGGGAAAGTATAAGGGAAACTTCGATAGGAAATCTGGAGGTGGAAGTTTGGGTACAGTCAAATGTTACAAATGTGGTGTGATGGGTCACAAATTTTTTGAGTGTGGGAAGTCTATGGAGAAGTGTGCTAATTGTGGAAGTTTTGGACATACCACTTCTGAGTGTAGGAGGAATGTGGTAAAGTGTTTTAACTGTGGAGAAGTTGGTCATATTAGCACCAAGTGTACCAAACCAAAGCAAGCTCAGTCGGGTGGAAAAGTATTTGCATTAGCCGGTTCAGACACTACTAATGCAGATCGCTTGATTAAAGGTACGTGCTTTATTAATAATATGCCTTTAGCTGCTATTATTGATACTGGAGCGACTCATTCGCTCATTTCTCTTGAATGTGCTAAGCGTGTGGGTTTGCGCATGGTTTCTTTGAGTGGTGACATGGTTATTGAGACTCCTGCTTCAGGGTCGATAACTACTTCTTTGGTGTGCGTAAGTTGTCCCTTGACCATGTATGGTAAAGACTTTCGTATGGATTTGGTGTGTTTGCCGTTGAAAGGCTTGGATGTGATTTTGGGTATGAATTGGTTTCAATTTAATAGAGTTCATTTAGATTGCTATCATACGTTGGTGAGGTTTCCTTCTTTGGAAGATGATGAAAGTGAGAGTTTTCTATCCACTAAAGAGTTGAAGAAACTTTTGGCGGACGAAGCTCAGTTGTTTGGTTTATTTGCATCATTGTCGGTAGAGTACAAGGTTGAACTTGACGTGTTTCCAGTGGTGTGTGAATTTCCATAAGTGTTTCCGGAGGATGTTACAGATGTACCGCCGAAAAGGGAAGTTGAACTTTTTATTGATCTAATTCCGGGTACTAGACCAATTTCGATGGCACCGTATCATATGTCAGCATCATAATTGGTAGAGTTGAAGAAGCAGTTGAATGATTTGTTAGAAAAGAGGTTTGTTAGACCGAGTGTTTCTCCTCGGGGTGCACCAGTGTTGTTAGTAAAGAAAAAGGATGGAAGTATGCGGTTATGTATTGATTATCGACAGTTGAACAAAGTGACAATTAAGAATAAGTATCCGCTTCCTAGAACTGATGACTTGATGGACCAATTAGTTGGAGTACGAGTTTTTAGCAAGATTGATTTAAGATCAAGTTATTACCAGATTCGTGTGAAGGAAGGAGATATTCAAAAGACAGCTTTTAGGACACGGTATGGACATTATGAATATTTAGTGATGTCATTCGGAGTTTCTAATGCGCCAGGTGTGTTTATGGAGTACATGAATTGTATTTTTCATGAGCAGTTGGATCGCTTTGTGGTTGTGTTTATTGACGACATTCTAATTTATTCTAAGTCTCAAGAAGAGCATGGGGAACATTTAAGAATTGTGTTACAAGTTTTGAGGGAGAAGCAATTGTATGCCAAGTTATCGAAGTGCGAGTTTTGGTTGTCAGAAGTGAGCTTTCTTGGGCATGTTATTTCAGGTAATGGTATTAGTGTTGATCCATCTAAGATTGATGCGGTAATGCAATGGGAGACTCCTAGAAGAGTTACGGAGATTCGAAGCTTCTTGGGCTTGGCAGGTTATTACTGGAGGTTTATTGAAGGGTTTTCGAAGTTGGCACTTCCGTTAACGCAGTTAACATGTAAGGGAAAGGCTTTTATTTGGGACGTTGATTGTGAGAAGAGTTTTATGGAGTTAAGGAGAAGATTCATAATAGTGTCGATCTTGATTTTGCCGAATCCTACAAAACCTTTTATGGTATATTGTGATGCTTCTTTGACTGGTCTGGGTGGGGTTTTGATGCAAGATGGGAAGGTTGTGGCTTATGCTTCTAGGCAGTTAAGAGTGCACGAAAAGAATTACCCTACTCATGATTTGGAATTAGCGGTCGTGGTATTTGTTTTGAAGATTTGGAGGCAATATATTTATGGTGCAAGATTTGAAGTTTTTACTGACCACAAGAGTTTGAAGTATTTATTTGATCAGAAGGAATTGAATATGAGGCAAAGAAGATGGCTAGAGCTTTTGAAGGACTATGATTTTGGATTAAATTATCATCCGGGTAAGGCAAATGTGGTGGCCGATGCCTTAAGTCGGAAGTCTTTGCATGTGTCCGCAATGATGGTAAAGGAATGGGAATTATTGGAGAATTTCAGAGATTTGAGTTTGGTTTGTGATATGACGCCGAGAAGCGTGAGACTGGGTATGCTTTATATTACGAATGATTTTCTTGCAACCATTTGCGAAAGGCAAAAGTTGGATTGGAAGTTTGTTGACTTGATGACAAAAGGGAATGAAGATTTCAAAGTTGATGATTTTGGAGTTTTGAGGTTTCGTGGTCGTATTTGTATTCCTGATGATGCGGAGTTGAAAGGAATGATATTGAAGAAAGGACACCGTAGTAATTTGAGTATTCATCCGGGAGCAAATAAGATGTACCAAGACATGAAGAAGATCTTTTGGTGGTCTGGGTTGAAGAGAGATGTGGCTCAGTTTCTGTATTCTTGTTTGACTTGTCAGAAGTCTAAGGTGGAACATCAGAAGCCGAGTGGTTTAATGCAACCGTTGGATATCCCATAGTGGAAATGGGATGGTATCTCGATGGATTTTATTACGGGATTGCCGAATACGTAGAGAGGTCACAATGCAATTTGGGTGATTGTTGATAGACTTACTAAATCTGCTCACTTTATTCCGATTGATATTAGTTATCCTTTGGAGAAGTTAGCTGAGATCTATGTTCGGGTGATTGTAAAGTTGCATGGAGTTCCCAAGAGCATTGTATCGGATAGAGATCCAAGGTTTACTTCAAGGTTTTGGGAAAGTTTGCAAAAGGCTTTGGGTTCGAAGTTGAGATTGATTTCAGCTTATCATCCGCAAATAGATGGTCAAACCGAAAGGACAATCCAATCATTGGAGGATTTGTTACAAGCTTGTGTGCTAGAGCAAGGTGGTGCATGGGATAGTTATTTAGCGTTGATTGAATTCACCTATAATAACCGTTTTCATTCGAGTATTGGTATGGCTCCATTTGAAGCTTTGTATGGTCGAAAATGTCAAACACCTTTGTGTTGGCATGAGACTGGTGAGAGGTCGGTGGTTGGACCGGAGTTGGTACAACAGACGACGGAGAAGGTGAGGTTGATTCGAGAAAAGTTGAGAGCTTCTCAGAGTAGGCAGAAAAGTTATCATGATAAGAGAAGGAAGGATCTTGAATTTCAAGAGGGCGACCATGTGTTTTTGAGAGTTACGCCGGTTACGGGTGTGGGTCGTGCTTTGAAGTCGAGGAAGTTGACTTCTCGTTTCATCGGTCCATATTAGATTATTGCACGAGTTGGTGTTGTGGCTTATCGTGTGGCGTTGCCTCCGAATCTTTTGAATTTGCATGATGTGTTTCATGTTTCGCAACTTCGGAAGTATGTTCTGGATCCGTCACATGTTATCCCTATGGACGAGGTTGAAGTAAGAGATAACCTTACGGTGGAAGCTTTGCCGATTAGAATTTTGGACCGTGAGATTAAGAAGTTAAGAGGCAAGGATATTGCGCTTGTGAAAGTAGCATGGGGAGGTGCTGCAGAAGGCGATATGACTTGGGAATTGGAAAGTAAGATGCGAGAGTCGCATCCAGAGTTGTTTGGATCAGGTAATATTTTCGAGGACGAAAATTTCTAAAGTGGGGGAGAGTTGTAACGCCCCGATTATGAATTTCCCATTATTTTGTTGAGTCTTTTAGTTTATTTGGTTAATTTTTATTTTATTGTGGAATTATATGATAATATGTTATGTGTGTAAGTTGTGGCATTTTATTATTTTGAGAGTTTTGGGAATTAGTTAGAGGGTGTTTTAGATAATCCTTGATTAGTAGTTATTTTGAGAGAAATAGAATAGAAAGAGTATCAGTGGAAACGAGAAATAATAGAGAGAATAGAAACCAAAAGGAAAGAAAAAGAATAGAAAGAAAGGAAGAGAAGAGAAAAGAGGAGGAAAAGGAGAAAAACCTAGAATCATCAAAAATCAACTTCTAAACTTTCGATTGATCGGGTAAGGGTGTGAAACTTTATTATTCTTGCAATGTGTATGATTATGTGTGTTCTTGTTGGTTTTGTTTTGAATTGGGGAGAGTTTTACTCATTATTCATTCTAGGGCATAATAAGGATTTAATCGATAGAACCCGAGTTTTCATTGGTGAAAGTGAGATTAAGTAGTAGCATTTATGTCGGGTGATGTTAGGCTAAAGTGTTGGAATGATTTGGGACTTAATCGGGTGAGTCCAAGAGTTTTGGAGTGGAAGAACAGTGGGGAAATTCTAAGTTCGCAGACACTCGCTAGCATGTTCCCTAGGCGAGCTGGTCGGGAACGTTCGCTAAGCGAGCAGTAGCGAATAGGTAGCGAACGGTCCCAGACTGGGACAAAATGCATGTTATGGTGTTCGCTGGTAGCGAATGGGGGTAGCGAAGGTTCGCTAGGGGTTCGCTGAGCGAGTAAGATAGCGAACAAAGTCAGAGGCTTCTGTTTGCCTTCACGAGCTTGTTCGCTAGGCGAACAAGTAGCGAATACTCGTTATGAGCTCGCTAAGCGAACAGGGTAGCGAACGTGACAGGTTGCGTTTTCTTTAATGTTTCCGTCCGTGGTTGGATTTCCGACTTAACTTTGATTATTTCCTTGCTCGAGGCATCGATCGTGGTGAGTTATATTGTGTTGTGGGTATCCGTATGGCGTGAATCCTAGATTGTCTGATGTGGCCGTTTGGCAATTTCGTGCATTTGTTTGGATTAAATGGGAATGCATGGTGATATTAAAGTGAATGCATATATTTTTATATGCTTGTATAATATGAAGAATGCATGAATATACTTGTAAACATGTGTGGATTTTAAGAGTGTATTGAGTCGTGTTGCATGTGTAGCATCATGATTGCATTCTTGTGTGTCTGATCCCGCGTAGGATCTGCAGACACCTCGTGTGCCCTTGTGGGGTGTGAGAGATGGTTTAGTTACTTTGATCCCTAGGAGGATCTGCAAAAACGATCGTGTGCCCTTGTGGGGTGTGAGCGATGGTTTATTTTTGATTACGTGGAGAATCTGCAGAACAGTTGTGTGCCCTTGTGGGGTGTGAGCAACCGGATTGTATGCCCGTGTGGGGTGTGAGCAATCCTGAAACATCGTGTGCCCATGTGGGGTGTGAGCGATGGGTGAACATTGTAGGCCCGACGGGGAGTTACTTCGGTAATGAGCGATGGTTCCATTTTGGTTCTTCAATTGAACCTGCTGAACGAGTCGGTACCGCATTTGTATCTGCATAGAGTTGTGAGTCGGTCTCTATGAGTTGCATTATCATCTTTATATGATGTTTTGGTGAAATGAACGTACTTGTAATTGTTTATGTGAAATGCTATGATTTGTGAAGCATGAATTGGTGAATGTGCTTGATTATGTGCGTGTACATTATGATGTATTGTGACAAGTTGTGGTGAGAAATGTGAATTGTGTGTATGTTATAATTGCGTTGATGCTATATATAATTTTATGCATTGTTTGTTATGATAATGTTTCTCACCCTTCTGCTTTTTTATAATGCTCTATGAGGCATTGTAGAGTAGGATGCTGGAGGTCTTTTGTGAAGCAAGTCTTCATTTTTTTGGTCGGATGGTTCTGATATGTAACACTGGGTAGTTAGGAATTGTTTTGATCCTTTTGTGATACAACTGTGTATGTATCTGCTGCTGAATGTTTTGTAAATTCAACTGATGAATTGAATTAATCTGAATGATGTATACGATGCTTATGCTAATGAAGTGATTTCAATGTTTAGATGTTTCTGCTTTATTCTAAATGTTGATATATGGGTTTTAAGCGCTATGCTTTGTTTTTAGTTGAGATTTACCCCTTTTGTTACATATCTTTATGAGCAGGTATTATTTATGTTTCGTTTCATGGATAATGTGACGCGCCTCTTTTATACCATGTTATACTTATACTCTGATGGAATTTTTATTAAGTGCTTAAATGATTTAATTGCTTATTTTGGGGGTATAGAAAAGGGGTGTTACACCGCACCCCGCCAGGGGCTTCGCCCCTTGGAACCCCTTTTCAATTATTCGTATTCAATTGCACGTTGGCTCGACGAGCGTGCACTCCGCACTATCCTAACTCGTTTCCAAGCTTAACGTATAATTGCATCGGTCTACAGTAAATCACATTACTACTAAAATACATTCATGATACTAAAATCACCAACAAATCCCCCCCATTTTAGTGTAATCCTTGATTTACTCCATATATACAATAATATATACACAGGTATAACAATCAAACAAATGCATAGATGAAAATGTCTTACGATTGAATTTTCATTTTAGTACAAGTACACATTCCAAATACTCGAAAATCAGGGTGTCATAGCGTTTGAACCCGTCAATCCATTTGAATATCTGAAGATATAATACACATATGTTTCTTAAAATACTCTACTATTGATACTTGGCACTTTACAAGCCATGTGTCCTTATCCATTAATAAGCATATAGGAAGCCAAGTCCAAGCTTCTTGAAGCGGCAAAACTTCATGCTCACATAGGTGAGCCTTTTAATCTTGCACCTGCATTTGCAATTTCCAAAAGAACCATTAAGAAGATATACTTCAACCTAGCCATCACTTGCAGGTCTGAGCACATACCTTGGGAAGATAAACACAATTGCTCCAATCTCTAACTATGATCTTTCCACATTGAATTCTGCTTCTAACGTTGTATTAGAAGGGAATTGGGTATACCACAGCTAATAGATTTAAATGGACTTTAATCCTATTCTAATTACCGACTTCTTCACTAAGTCTCTAGCTAATCCCTTCGTCAAATGGTCAGCTAAGTTTTGTTGCGACCGAACAAACTCAATAGCTATCACCCCATTCATGATTAATTCCCTAATCATACTATGTCTAACACCCAACGGGGCACTGCCCCTTGGAACCCCACGGGGCGCTGCCCCGCACCCCGCCAGGGGCTTCGCCCCTTGGAACCCCAGCGGGGCGCTGCCCCGCACCCCGCCAGGGGCTCCGCCCCTTGGAATCCCTTTTCAATTATTCGCATTCAATTTCACGTTGGCTCGACGAGCGTGCACTCCGCACTACCCTAACTCGTTTCCAAGCTTAACGTATAATTGCATCGGCCTACAGTAAATCACATTACTACTAAAATACATTGATGATACTAAAGTCACTAACAATTAGATGGCTAAGATAAATTCCCTTAAAATATTCATGTGCTAGTTTTAAGTGAATATATCTTAACCTTTAAGTTAATAATAATGAACGAGTAGGATTTGGTTTCATGACACTTTGGTGTCAATTGATCATATCCTTATATAGGGTAAGTTAAAAAAATTTACTCTTGGAGTATGTTAAAAATACTAATTATCATTATATTAGTTTCAATTTAAGGGCTATGATTTGTAATAAGCTTTAAAAACTTACTCTTGCTAAATATTATTTTGAGAAATCTCTGTGAAGCTAGGAAGATGTGATTACAATCGTTATATATTTTTAGGAGGTATTAGTTGACGTCATTTTTCATCGTTGGGTAAGTCTCTTTATATACTCGTCTACTCATCAATGACTCTTAAAAAGATGCCCTCTTCATCTCCCATGTTTACAGCGGTCTCTGGTAACGTCTGTCGTCTTCCCTTATTAACGTCTTTTCTCTTAAATTCTATAACTCTCATGCAATCATGGAGATGTTTCGTGGTCATATGTGGTTGTTCATGTCGCCTTCTGGCACCATTTCCAAGATCGAATCTGACTTGCTCATACACCAGAGTCATTATGTGATCAGATCCGACTTGCTCATATCTAGTAACAATATTCACCTCAACCAAGATCTTATCTACTTTAGGATTTACAGAATCTGACTTGTTTGTCCCTTTGTACTCAGCCTACAAGAGCTCGGTACATACATACATAAACACATGCGCGCGCATACGCTGTAGCACACACACACACACGCATACACACGCGTGCGCACACACACGCGCGCGCACACACGCGCGCGCACACACGCGCGCGCACTCACACACACGCGCGCGCACACAAACTCACACACACACACACACACACACACACACACACACACGCGCGCGCGCGCGCGCACACACACAAACTCACACACACACACACACACACAAATATATATATATATATATATATATATATATATATATATATATATATATATATATATATATATATATATATATATATATATATATATATATATAATATATATATATATATATATATATATATATATATATATATATAGAGAGAGAGAGAGAGAGAGAGAGAGAGAGAGAGAGAGAGAGAGAGAGAGAGTCGGGATCAAATGTCACCAAAGTGTCAAACTTAGTAATATGACATCTCTAATCATTCTTTATCGCATATTCTTATAACAATATTAACTGTTAGATTTAAAGCTATTATGATATAGATCATGTCTATAAAATTTAATATCAATCGAAAATCATTTGAGATGTCAACGAGATGCATAAAAATTAACGTCTTGCAAAACTTCATGAAAACCGTTAATTTTTATTATTCTCTTTAACATGTCAATTGATTTTTGATTGATGTGAAATTTTATAGACGTGATTTATATGATAATAGTTTTCAATTCAACGGTAGATTTTAATATACATACATGAGATGAAGAATTATTGAGGTATCATATTACTAAATTTGACACTTTAGTGTCATTTAATCATAATATATATATATATATATATATATATATATATATATATATATATATATATATATATATATATATATATATATATATATATATATATATATATATATATATATATATATATATATATATATATATATATATATATATATATATATATATATATATATAAAGAAAATAGTTTGAATACGGTACACACGGCACTCCTCATGTTCTCTCAACCTTGACTAAAGTCTAAGGCCCATAACAAAACAAGTTGCAATGGTGAAGCTTAATTAAACCAAGTTGAAATTGATTGGATTGAATAAAGCTAAAAAAAGGACCCCTTTCTTTGGAAGAAAGAAAAAGAAAGCAAAGATTTTTGTGATTGTGAAATGTGTGTGTATTAGTGTGGGGAAGCACTAAGAAATGAACTTATAGTATGAAGGACTTGGTCTACAAAACCCTAACAAAACGGCATTTACTCAATGAACAATATACTCCATTCTCAAATGTAGGGTAGTTAGTTATTTCCTATTCATTTCCCTATACTTCATTCCCATCACACATTTCAACCAAGACCCAAAATTAAAGGGAATGAACAATTATTTTACTATCAATATTTTTTTTACAAAATAACTTTAAAGATGTTGGCTCGGGTAAAAAGTCGTGGGTTCAACTCTCACGTCTAAATTTATTTTAAAAATTAATAATCTGTAAATATTTAATAAACACTTTGAATTTTGAGATATGCAAAAGCAAAAGTAAAAAATTAACCTATAAAAAATTTGGCAATTATGTCATATGATAACTACTACCATGATATCGATGACATTTCGGCTATGAGTTGAATTAATGGAGAAGTCACAACATGGTGCTATTGCCAATTTATAAGAAATATCTTATTCTAGTGTTATGCTTACTAAAGTTGGTGTCATGGGACGTCCCTGTGCATGCCCAATCAAATTATGAAATTTCACTTTTTAGTTGAATCAACTTTTGTAGCTAGAATATTAGTCATTTGTGAATTTGATCAAAGTTAAATATAATCTGAAATCCAACAATTTTGGTCTAGTAGTAAATTGATTGATCTGAATATGAAATCTTGGATTTGAGTCAACTTATTTTTTAAGACGTTATAATAACATTTTAGCTTATAATTTTTTTTATTCTTATTATTTTAATTAAAATTCACTTTATTTTTATATGTATTTTAATTTAAAAATAAACAATTATGTATTAAATACATTTTTATATCAATTTATATTTATCAACTAGTTGAACTGTTAGTTTTACTAAACGTTTTAATTAACTTATCAGATATCATCTATAAACTATTATTTATAAACTATAAATTATCGTTATTAGTCATTCTTAGCGAATGGATTATGTGAAGCTCTTTCTCACAAGTATGGAGAAAACGAAGAACAAGTTAACGCAAGTTTTCTCACAAGTATGGAGAAAATGAAGAACAAGTTAACGCAAGTGAAGAGTTGTGATTATACTGAGTTAAAGTTTTACATGAGAGAGATGACGACCTTATATACTGAATGAGTCATCAGCTACAAAATGAGAGTCATGCACATAGTTGACAATTTACTGTTAAAGTTAAATGATGATTGTAAACTAACCACCTAGACTATACAATCAATTAACAGTGTTAGTTAACACCAGTAAACCAAGATAGGTGTAGACTAAAGTGAATATGTGAATACTTCTAAGGGTATCTCTAACACCCCTAAAAGCTCAAGAGGGATGGCCTTCAGTTATGGCTTTGAGCTTGGATTTTGAATCGTGAGATGCAACACTAATGATTTTGAGCTTGGATCGTAAGTCCTGAAATGCAGAAGTGTCGAGTGGTTTGGTCAAAGTATCGACAATTTGAGCAGCAGCAGGGACATGTTGTATGAGAAGTTTCTATGAGACAACACGTTCCCAAAAGAAATGTATGTCTACCTCTACATGTCTAGTTGCGAGCACGCAACACATGATTATTGATAACGCGAAATTATATCGTTTATTTGGCTTGATTTACATGCATTTATTTGTGACTATTATTAATTTATCTTGATTTATGTTCTGTTATATGATTAATTTACTTCGTTTAGCAGATTGGGGAGAATTTGGATTAAAGAAAGAAAAGAAGAAGAAATGGAAGGAAAACAGATGAAAAACAGATGAAAAACAGCAGATACTGATTTTGCTGATATGAAGGTCGTCACATGACCCTTACGACCGTCATGCGTATTACGACCATCACATTTCATGACGAGCGTCACGCAGACAAAATATCAGTACGTTCAAATCAGAAGTAGCCACGATCACTCTCAACTTAATTTCTTCCTACACTTTCTCCACTCATTGCCCACTACTGGAAGTTACTCTCATTCCCTCCATAACTCACCCATGATCTCTGAAAGTTGAAGAATGAATTATCTCCTATAAATAGGCCTTAGATTCAGAGTTTCTGGGGGGGCCTTCGACGTATCGAAGTGCTTCCGAAATTACCAATTGAAGCTGAATTTACGTTCTTGCATTATTTTCCCGTTTCCTTTCCCTTTTATTCCCATTTGTATGGTTTTATTTGTTCCTGTACCTTTTACTTCTTGCCAAAGTAGAATCCTGCCGACATTGTGGGGGACTACCCAAGGATTTGAGATCAGTACAATTTACAGGTTTGTATTAATTGAATTACTACTTTATTTTGTCATAATGCATGCTTTATTATTCAGCTGTTTATGTCTATTTCCGTTTGCATTAATTATCATGTCTAGATAAATTAGTTTTATCGGTATGTAACCGAATTAGTAGGACAGGATTCGATAGTAACTGGTACCTTCCCTTTTTACAAACAACCTTTCTGGCTGTAGTTTTTAATCTTAATTTCTAAATAATTCGTCGCGACAGCGAGAAATTATTTACAGTAGTTTCGCCACGACAGTGGGAAATTCATAAAGGTACGAACCAACAAGCGACAGCTGAGGTTAAGACCAGATAGTAAAAACTAGGCATTCGTTTTAAAAACAGCGACAACACTTTAAAAGGGATTAGAACTTAATGGTTTTCAAAAAGTAATTTTAACCCGAACGGGATAGCGACAACATACGTTCCGCCTTAGAGTTGCGACTAGCGTCAACAACCATCGTGAGACAAAGGTCTTTAAACCGTTATTTTCTTCTTAAAAATGTTTGCAAAGAGTAGAAAGCACCAGTGACATGTCGAATCCCCGATAACTAAGTCCTTGCATACTGATATCCCTTTATCGCTTTTTCTTTAAACCAATTATCTTTATTTCCTTTGCATTTAATTTCATTCGCATTCAACTTTCCTAATTCCATTAGCCTTAGCTTTACGCCGTAATAATAGATAATGGTAGATTGACATTGGTCACTGTGGGTTCGACAATCTTTTATATTACTTCGATATTTCCGTGCACTTGCGGACGCATTAAGTTTTTGGCGCCGTTGCCGGGGACCAACAGTCAATATTGTGATTCTGTTTTTGCATAGTATAGACTAAGGCACTCTTATTTAAATCATTATGTATAACCCATATTTCCCTTATAACTACCACCCACAATATTTCGAGGAACCACAAGATCCGTTTAAATCGGACCTCGAAATATTATTAGAAGATTTCAATACGACGCACTCTCAGCCAAATTCCCTCTACGATGATGACTCCCAATGTTTTGAGGAAACGCAAGATTTAGATACATCCAACCTTGAACTATTACTAGAAGAATTCGAAGAGACGTTTACTCATTCTAGGATAGAATCTATGATGGAGCGCTTTGTGGAGACACAAACTCTCCAAAATGAAGATTTTAGAAAACAACATCTCCAAATTGATGAAGACCTTAAGCAGATGAGCATTATAGTCGATTCCCTCGCGACTCACAACAAGGCTTTAGAGATTCAAACCTCCCTGCTTACACTATCACATCTAGAACCCTTCCCTAAAAGACACGTGGATGTTGTAGCAACCATTAATGAAGAACAATTAGAAAATCCTAGGGAGAGTGATCATGAGCCTGAGGAGAGTTTTGGTGAGAAAAGCATAATTATTGAGAAAAATCCACCGACACCACCGAAAGGGAGGTTTTCGAAGAAGTAGAGAAGGAAGCACCTATTGTTGCTCCTCCTCCCTATACCCCACCTATTTCTTTCCCACAAAGGGCTGTGGAAGCTAAAGTAGACTCCCAATCCAAAACATATGTATAGGAATTGGAAAATATCCACACCAATGCACCTTTGTCTAAGGTCCTTCATAAAAAAGGAAAATTTAAGGACCATGAAACTAGGGTCATCATCACTGTTAAAAGGGTGAGATTAACTGTTGAGGTGGCAGATGAAATAACTAAGCCCAAATTTGAAAAACTGATACTCAAGATAGATCCAGAACCACCACCACAAATTCAAAACAATGAACCACCCTACAGAAGAAAGAAAAGGAAAGGTGAGGGATATGAGAGATGGCTTGATAAGTGGCCATGGAAACTGAAGACTATTCAAAGTTCGATCGAGGAACCATTCTTGAAAGAACCACCATGAGTGTTTGCACTCCTTAGCCGTTGAGCTATCGACGTTAAACAAAGCGTTGTGTGGGAGGCAACCCACAAGGCTTTTATTTTAATTTGTTTGTTTACATTTGCAGAAAATAAATAAATGTATCGCCTGTTACGCTTTAGCTATATCTAGGCGAAAACTCTCTACATGACGATGAGCTGTGCCCACGGACATTCCTACGAGTGTCACTGCTGGTGGTGACACTGATGATGAGTACTTCCTCTGGAAGTAATTAATATGATGAGTTGGTGAAATAATTACACAAATGAAGGCATCTCAAAATGCTCGTCGCCAAAGTCGAAGTGATCAACAAAGACATGGACATCAAGAGCAAGACCATAGAGGATTTAGCACGCAGTAGCATTCATACAGGTTCTATCTTTCCTTTTTCCACCTTTTATTAAAATATTGAGGACAATGTTTGGTTTAAGTGTGAGGGAGGAACTCTACCGATTTTATTGTATCGCCTTTTAGCTTGATTTACTGTTGTTTCTAATATGTCAAAGTCTGTGCATGTGTTGTCGAGTCTTTATGCGTGGTTTTCGCCTATTATTCAAACTTCCCCAAAATTTCAAAATTTCAAAATTCTAACCTCCAACAAAAACTTTTTGATTCATGACATGGTACTCTGAAAGTATATAGGCTGTTTAGGCTATGTTAGAAAAAACTTGAGAAAGTTTTGATGAAATTGATATCATCCTGACACCCTTAACCCCCTAAATATGCAAAATCAACTTGAGTATCCATTACGTCGAGACCTTAAAGCTCTAGTTCTTTTAGTAATCCCTAAGTAGTTTATTTAAGCAGTCAGCACTATCCCAACCACACTGAGTAAGAGAACGATGCAAATAAGTGTATGATCTCTAGTTTAAAATAAGAAGAAAAATTATGAAGAAAAAGACTTGTTCCTTCTAAGTTAGGTGCTCCTCACCCGATCACTTAGCCCAACGGTACAAACCTTTTAAGTTCAATTGATGCTTAAGCATATTTGCAAAGAAGAATGAAATATCAATGAGATCATAGTCACTAACAAGTTTCCTTACCATGAATGTGTATGGATAACGGGATTAATGTGATTGCATTAGAATGAAATGGGGTGAAAGAGAGCATGAGGTATAGGTTGAGTTATAATGGCATGACTCAGGTTAGTTTGCATAAGTATGGAGTTTTTGAAATTGTGTCATCATGGTATCCTTGGTATTGATATTTAGTACCTGTCGATATAACATTAGCCTAACAGCCACGTATGATTAGAGTCTCACTGTGTCCTTGTTTCAAATTATGCTTATTTCTTTTTCACCGTGTTGGTTGATTGCTTGAGGACAAGCAATGGTTTAAGTGTGGGGGTGTTTGATAACGCGAAATTATATCGTTTATTTGGCTTGATTTACATGCATTTATTTGTGACTATTATTAATTTATCTTGATTTATGTTCTGTTATATGATTAATTTACTACGTTTAGCAGATTGGGGAGAATTTGGACTAAAGAAAGAAAAGAAGAAGAAATGGAAGGAAAACAAATGAAAAATAGCAGATACGGATTTTGCTGATATGAAGGTCGTCACATGACCCTTACGACCATCATGCGTATTACGACCGTCACATTTCATGACGAGCGTCACGCAGACAAAATATCAGTACGTTCAAATCAGAAGTAGCCACGATCACTCTCAACTTAATTTCTTCCTACACTTTCTCCACTCACTGCCCATTACTGGAAGTTACTCCCACTCCCTCCATAACTCACCCATGATCTCTGGAAGTTGAAGAATGAATTATCTCCTATAAATAGACCTTAGATTCAGAGTTTTTGGGGGAGCCTTCGACGTATCGAAGTGCTTCCGAAATTACCAATTGAAGCTGAATTTACGTTCTTGCATTATTTTCCCGTTTCCTTTCCCTTTTATTCCCATTTGTATGGTTTTATTTGTTCCTGTACCTTTTACTTCTTGCCAAAGTAGAATCCTGCCGACATTGTGGGGGACTACCCAAGGATTTGAGATCAGTATAATTTACAGGTTTTTATTAATTGAATTACTACTTTATTTTGTCATAATGCATGCTTTATTATTCAGTTGTTTATATCTATTTCCGTTTGCATTAATTATCATGTCTAGCTAAATTAGTTTTATCGGTATGTAACCGAATAAGTAGGACAGGATTCGATAGTAACTGATACCTTCCCTATTTACAAACAACCTTTCTGGCCGTAGTTTTTAATCTTAATTTTTAAATAAACCTTCATCGCGACAACGAGAAATTATTTACAGTAGTTTCGCCACGACAGTGGGAAGTTCATAAAGGTACGAACCAACGAGCGACAGCTGAGGCTAAGACCAGATAGTAAAAACTAGGAATTCGTTTTAAAAACAGCGACAACGCTTTAAAAGGGATTAGAACTTAATGGTTTTCAAAAAGTAATTTTAATCCCGAACGGGATAGCAACAGCATACGTTCCGCCTTAGAGTTGCGACTAGCGTCAACAACCATCGTGAGACAAAGGTCTTTAAACCGTTATTTTCTTCTTAAAAGTGTTTGCAAAGAGTAGAAAGCACCAGTGACCTGTCGAATCCCCGATAACTAAGTCCTTGCATACCGATATCCCTTTACCGCTTTTTCTTTAAACCAATTATCTTTATTTCCTTTGAATTTAATTTCATTCGCATTCAACTTTCCTAATTTCATTAGCCTTAGCTTTACGCCGTAATAATAGATAACACTAGATTGACATTGGTCTCTGTGGGTTCGACAATCTTTTATATTACTTCGATATTTCCGTGCACTTGCGGACGCATCAATTATATGAAAGTAAAACAAACCTCATATTATCACATAGTAATGTTGGTGTACAGAAAGGGACACAAAGTTCATGCAACAAGGATTCAAGCCAAAGAAGTTCTGATGTAGTGTGTGCTAAGGCACGATATTCGACTTTTGTACTTGGGCAAGCTACTAGAGACTGTGCTTTAGAGCTCCAAGAGACGAGGTTTGAACTAAATAATATGCATGTGCCTGAAGTGGACCTTTTATCATCTGGGTCACTGGCCCAATCAGAGTCACTATAAGCCCTTAGTGAAAAATTTTGAGTAGATAATGAAGGAGACAATAGAAAACTATGTGAGATTATGCCATTGAGATACCTAAGCACCCTCTAAACAGTTGACCAATGTGCATCTAGAGGAGATGACATAACGAACAAGCTTTGTTTACACTGAATGCTATGTTAGGTCTGGTTAATGCAACATATTGTAAAGCACATACTATGTAAATGTATAAGGAGGGGTCAGAGAATGACTCAGGACCATGCTTACTCAACTTGCTGGTACTTAGCATTCGGGTGGGAACACCATTGAAATCAACCATTTTGGCTCTTGACAGAAGATCTCTTATGTACTTATACTGAGGCAGTAATAAGGAACCATTACTTTGTGAACTGACTTTAATACCCAAAAAGTATAAAGGCCTGCCCAGTTTCTTAAGTGAAAATCCAACATGAATTTCGTTGATCAAGGTGTGAATTAAAGATGATTTGGAACCAATAATTAGTATATCATCTACATATACAAGAACATAGAGGGAAATAACTTGATGGTTGTACACAAAAATAGAATGGTCACACTTGGAGTGAGAGAATTCAAATTGCAGAATAACTCAAGCGAGCTTATCATACCAAGCCCTTGGGGCTTGTTTGAGACCATCGGTGGATTTGTGGAGCTTGCATACAAGAGACTTATCAGAACTGAGAAATACAGGAGGTTGTGTTATATACATTCTTCTTGTAGTACGCCATTTAAGAATGCATTGTTGACATCTATTTGTTGAATATCACATTTGTAAGTAATGTCCAGTATGAGTATTAGTCTGATTATGTTTGGTTTCATAACTAGAGAAAAGTTTTCAATGAAATCAAACCCTTATTCTTGGTGGTATCCTTTGATAACCAACCTAGATTTGTATTTTTGTATGCTTCCATCTAAATTTTCTTTGACTTTAAAGACCCATATGCAGCAAACAACTTTTTTATGTGGGGGTAGATTAGTAATTGTCCAAGTGCCATTTGTTGTCAGGGCATTAAATATAATTTACATAGTTGAGGCCCACTCTGGAATGGTTAGTGCTTATTTAGATATGGTTGGTACAAAGTGGATTTGAGCTACAAAGGCCTTAGATTCTGACTTCCCTATCTTAGCTCTAGTTATCATAGGGTAGTCATTATGCAATAGAGGGCCAACAGACTTGCTACTATGAAAGGATGGTGATAGTGACATATCTAAAGAATGTACTTTAAAGTACTGGTTTGAATCAGTAAATCCAGTACTGCATTTGTGTTCTGTATGTAAAGTAGAGCCTGGGTGAGACACATTACCCTTTGAATAGAATGTGGATGTCGGTTTTTTGTTGTTACAGACTATAACAGACACATTAGGGTCATTCAGGCCATTATCCTTAGGACAATTTATGGGCTTTTATGCAGGACTCAGAGGTACAGTATTATATGAGGTGTTAGACATATTAGAGTTATGAGTCGCATTATCCTTAGGATGATTTATGTTATTGTATTCAGGATTATTATGTGGGACAATACTATTATTATTATTATTAGTAAAGGTAACATGGCTAGAATTGGACATATGCACTTGAGTTTGGTTGACTAAGGTGTTCAGGCTTGGAGGACTGACGTCTGACATTGTATTGTGGTTTGTGTGAATATTGTTAGTTCCTTATTGGCAGAAATTTTAGTAAAACTTGGTGTAATCACAAGATGTCCTACAGGATATCGTGACATGTGGTTTTAAGGTTCCGCGGGTAGCTCTGTCTGTTGTAGCAGGACTTAGGTCATGATGTCAAGCATGATGTCCTGACGCTTATGAACAAAACATTCTGTGAGAATGTGTTTGTTTATCTGTTTCTTTTGTGTAACTCTTTGCACTGATCTGGTGTATATCTGCATGGATTTTGTCATTAGCTGAAGGCGTGTTTGTTACGCATATCATGGAGCAATTATGATTTCAAATGGATCTATTTTCTGAAGATTATCTTGGAGATATGAAGAGTGATTTGATTGGATCTGATTGGATCAAATCAAATATGTTTCATTGATACGATTAATGTAGATTTATCTCCTCACAATCTACTGTTACTTTTACCACAGCCCAAGCCCGTCCATGGGTTGCTATTTAAGGATTTGCAACCCTAGATTTCAGAGGAGAGAAGCTAGGTTTAAGAGTGTGCAACTGTGTAAGGCTTAATGCTCTAGCTTTCGTGCGTTTTGTGTTAGTTTGTGAGCCATTCACTCATTGCCTCAATGTATGAATTGGACTAAGTTATGTGTTGTAATTTTTTCACTCAAAGCTTGTAAGTAAGAGTTCATTGTACTTGATTGAATCTTTTAAGCAAGATCAAGTTGTGTCTTTGAAGAGTGTCTTCTAAAGTCTTAATCTGTTGTTTGTTATCACTGTTGTGATTGAGGGGGAGTGAGAGGTGTCTCTTATCTAGGTGTGTCCTAGGTAGAAATTGTAAGGGTATAGATTAGGTGAGAAGATGGTAAACTAGAGAGAGTCTACTGTATATCTTCAAACTAATTCTACTTAGTGGATTTCCTTCCTGGCTTGGTATCCCCCAGACGTAGGTGTGTTTTCACTGAACTGGGTTAACAATTGTCTGTGTCGTTTTACGTCTGTTATATGTTTGTCTTTGTTCTTATTGATGGTTGAACAGATATTAGTGTCGTAAAATCGCCTTCGACATCTGATATATGATACCATAATTTCAAATATTATCATCTATGTCAAGCAAAACAATGTCTTGAGATGCAGTTGCATTAGATGGAGAGTGAGTGTATGAGTTTAGTGTGGGCATAACCTTTGTGGGATAAGGCATGGCTTTATGCATAGTGGTGTGAGCAAGCTATGAGTTATCATGGAGCAATTGAAGATAAAGGAAAGTTTACTCATGAAAAACAACATCTTTAGAGTCATACATCTTACCCTATTTTATTAGGCATTTAAACCACTTGTGTTTAGGGGACACGCCTAAATATGCACACTTTTGACTTCTAATTTGGAGCCAGTTCTTTTTATATGGTTTATGTAAAGGGAAATAGAAGCACCCAAAGACTCTTAGATTTTTATAATCAGGTTGTTTCTCATATAGGGCATGAAAGGGTGATTTGTGATGAGATAGAGTGTATGATGGAAGCCTATTAATCAAATGTATAGCAATAGCAAAACTAAGATCCCAAAAGGTCAAACGGATTGAGAAATGAGCAAGCAATGTTAGTATGATTTCAACTATATGTCTGTGTTTTCTTTCCACTATGCTATTTTGGTGGGAAATGTGAGGCATGCGAGTCTATGACTGATGCCAAGGTTTGCTAGAAAACTAGTGAAGGGTCTAAACTCACCTCCAAAATCAGATTGTACTGATTTGATAGTGGTTTTAAATTGGGTTTTGACAAAGGAGTGAAATAGTTTAAAAGCTTGAAGTGCTTCGTATTTTTGTTTTAGAAAATATAGCTATGTGTGCCTAGTATGGGCATAAACAAATTCTATCTAGTACCTATAACCACAACTAGAGTGATGGGGTGAGGGGCCCCATAAATCAGAGTAAACTACATCAAAGACATTGGCATATATGTTAGATGAAATAGGAGCGTGTATTTTATGAGCTTTACCCAGATTGCATGACTTATAGAAAAATATATCATGTTTATTAGATGAAGAAATGTTACACATCTTGAGTACATGTTAAACAAAATTAAAGTTGGCATGCCCTAACCTATGATGCCATAAGGTGATAGTATTAAAAGAGTCTGACTTATCTAAAGTAGGGTTGGAGGCAATGTAGCTTTGAGCTCCTGAAGGAATGTTTAAGCCTTTATTTATGTAGTTTGTCTTGGAGACATCCAAGGCTAGTTTAAGAAAGAAATAGAGACCATTATCATCTAGGAAGCCCTCAAGCAAAATTTGTTTAGAATCCTGAAATTTTACATAACATTTGTCAGCTAGAAATTTAAATACCACATTGTTATTACTTGATGAATTAGAAACATAAAAGAGGTTTCTTGTGATTGAAGGTACATGTAGGATTTTATCTAAGAGTAGCTTTTGGTTAGTGGAAAATTTTGAATAAAACACAGGTGAGCCAAAAGATTTTATGGATAGATACTAACCATTACGCATAGAGACTTTACTAAGACCTAAATAAGGATTTATAAATTGTAAATGATAATCATAGGGCATAAGATGGTGAGATGAACCTGAGTAAGCAAACCATGCTTATGACTTTAGTTGATAAGTAAAGAATACTCTTGAGTGTAGGCATATGGTAGACTTGTGGAGGCTATCATAGCCATGGATTGTAAGTTAGGAGTAGAGTCTTAGAACTGATCTTGTTTGGATGAATATCTTCTTGCAACATTGGAGTTGGATTTTAGTATGGTATATGTTGTACCCCAAAATTTGACCAACCTTTTCTTGTACTTGGCTTATGTTTCATTTCATTTTTAGCATTTTGCATTTGCATAGCATTGTTCTTTACAGGGGATCAAGAGGTTTGTTGTGCCATTCAAGAGGAGGGTCTCTTTGGTTTCAAGATCAAGCAAGAGGCATTTGTGCAAGCCATCAGGGTTCCACCATCATGGAAAAGTTCCAAAGCTCTTTGAAAGGAGAGATTGGTGTGTGGTTGTTACCTCCTATCTTGAGGATTATCAGAGACTCAGAGGATCATCAGGATTTCATGAGGTCATCTATTTGGATAGGACATGGTTCTAAAGTTCATTGAGTACCTTAGAGGTCATTGTGGAGTTGGAGTAGTCACTCAATTCATCTGCAAAGGACATAAAATTAGGGTTTCACATATATTCATCCTAGACTTGTTTCTTTGAGAAAAACTTGGTTCCATGATTCTCCATGTGTCCTAACGTGTTTAGAGATAGAAGATTGATCATCAATTTCAACCAGAAGAGCTTCAATTGGTTAGTCGATTGCAAATCAGATAAATTTGGGGAAAGTCAATTGTGCAGAGAAAAGTCAACTCTTGACTTTTTGAAGTCAAAATCATATTCCTCATGTTTAACATGGCCAACGGATGAAAATTAACCAAGAAATGTCAAAGGGATTATGAAAAAATCAAGAAGTTTGAAACATGCCATTTTGGAAAATTAGGGTTTTAGAAACTTTCCATTTATGGAAAGTTTCATATGTGAATCAACCTGGACCCAATAGGAGAAACAAGGGTTTATTCGCCTGGACCCAATATGAGGGGTGCGAAAAGCGCTGGGAATTGGGCCCAGTCTGAGTCTCAACTCAGCAAAATTTTCATTGTGAACGTTACCAGGGGGTGCCACAAGCAAGACTTCTACGTGTTAATCATGTTGGGCCTAACAGTGGGGGGCATGGATAGCAGCTGAATCCAAAGCCCAGAGTTTCAAATCATGAAACTCTGCGTTTCATTAAAAAGATTGGGAGGCACACGTGGCCATGCGCGTGATCGTCAGATCCGCTTACCAGTTCAACCCCTACGCAAGATCCAATGGCTGTGACGAGAACTGAGAATTCAAACTCAAAACGGAGGGAACATGAACACGGCGGCTCTGCGATTTTCACACGGTGGCCGGCCTAGCGCCGATCATCTTCTACCTCATGACTGGGAGAACACCAGCCATCCAACCTCGACGAAAACTCCAATTTTTTACATCATTTTAATCGTCTTGCTTCCTAGGTTCTTAATCTAACCTCTAATTTCATTTTTAATCAGTATTTACAGAGATACACAAATCACAACTTGGATCACCATAACCTAAACTTCCACGATTCATCCTAAAAACTACACAGAATCCACCTATGGTTCAATTACAACCTAGCCACATGAATCTAAGATGCTAAAAACGTGTAAATCAAGTGCAAATTTGAGAAGTGAAAACCTGAGTTTAAGCTTCGAGCAAGGTAGGTTTCAGGACTCAATTCTTCTCCAAAGAGTCCAGATCACTTCAGTGAATGATGATGAACGTTTCTTGATAGCCAATTTCTAAACTCTCCAAATCTCCAAATCCGAAAATTAAGTTGCAAGCTCCTTCACAAACTTGCTCCAATGGATTCTCAACTGAATTTTCCACTACAAGGTTCTCAGAATGATCCACATCCAATTTATATTCAGTTTAACAACTTTGGAGGCTCAAACAAAGCCCAATTTGGGATTTTCAAGTTTCACTTTCCTTCCAAAATTTGAATGATGGTATGCACGTTTTAGCCTTTCTCTCCCCTCAAATCCAGTCCAATTCACTTACTTAACAGTTGTGGAGTACAACGGCATAGTTTTCCGTCCTTGATTCCAATCAAAGGGATGCATTTGGTATGTTTCTTCATCATGAAGTAAGACTCCATATGGCCATGTTATGAACTTCAATTCAAAAATGTGATGATGAAAAAGTATTTAGAATGTCAATTCCAATCAAAATGATCACAAATTTGGCCTGAAAACATCTCATTACCAATTGTTTTGAATTTTTCCCTTTTAATTCATTAAAATAGACTTTTTGTGAATTTTCTTCAACCAATGCTTGATACAATCCATGTCAATGGACTCTTGATACTTGTCTAAGCTAAAAACATCATTTTGAGCAACTTTCATGTTGAACAAAACTCCATTTGAAGCTTGCGAGATAGTGAAATTGACCTATAATTCAAAATGACCTGTAATGTCCAAATACCCAAAATACCCTTGACTTGTCAAAGCCATAACTTGAGTTCTACAAATCCAATCATGGACTTCTAGTGCTATTTAGAAAGCTAAGAGGATAAGGAACAACATTCATGTTGACCAAAAGTTCATAGGAATCATCCTTCTAGGGCAAACGTGTCATGCAAGTTGGGTAACTTTCAAACTCCGAATTCACATGCCTCAAATGACTTGTAACTTGTCTGGCTCATAACTTGAGTTCTATAAACCCTATCAAGGACTTCTAGTACTCAAATTAAAGCTAAGACCATGCCCTACAACAATCATGTTGGGGTCAAGATGAGATGAAGATCATATCTTGAGTTAAATAGCCTGGAAGTCAGGGGTCAAGCTAGGGGATTTTACACTGTCAAGTCTTAGAAACCCTAGCCTGAAATTTCTCAAACTCTTCAATCATGATGAGTTAACCTTGGAATCATCCTTAGAACATCTCAATGTATCAATCCATGATCCCATGGCTCTTGAATTAAGTCTCAACCTTCTTCAAATCCTCAGTTGACTTAGGGTTGACCCAGTCAAACCCTAGCTGCACCAATCATGGCTGAGGCTTCTTAGTCTTGCATAAGGACTTGTCCGAGCTCCCACATCAACTTTAACACTTCTCATGATCTCTCACAAGACCTCAAGTCCAACTTCATGGCCTCAGAATCATCTGCTGGCTTTCCACAACTCTCAAGTTAGGAGACCTACACACTTGGCTTCAATACTCTCTCTGAGGATCTTTTAACGTCTTTGACAAGGATATCAACCCTTGAACATCTGAATAACCTTCTTAGCTAGGCTCACAGTCTTGTATAGCTCTTGATTGGTAATCATAACTCTTGATCTCCTGCATACATGTCAATGAAATGCAAATGATAATGCTAATGTGAATGAAATGCAACATAAGCTAGGTAGAGAAAAGTTGGGCAAATTTTGGGGTGCAACAGCTGCCCCTATTCAAACGGCATGGACCTGACTGGGTGAGAAGCGAACGGCTCTCAAACAATCAAGGTAAAAGACGGTTGAATACCAATAAACCCGGAAATTTGCCAACTGCACAAGTACACGGTACTTTGATGGGAACAAATCTTCGGAAACTGAAATAGCAGTTGCACGGCAACTAACTGGAGAAACACTGATCTGAATCTCCGTCAGGATGATTCTCTAATTTATCTGATATCATTACGTCCTCAAATCATCGAGGGATCACTGGTTACACGGTAACTGGCGATGGATTAATCTCAAATCTCCGTCAGGATGATCATCTATGTCCTCAAATCATCAAGGGATCACCGGTTACACGGTAACTGGTAATGGATTAATCCCAAATCTCCGTCAGGATGATCATCTATGTCCTCAAATCATCAAGGGATCACCGGTTACACGACAACAGGCGATCTGCCAACCGCACAGGTAAACGATACTTGGATTGGTAGAAACATCTTCAAAAACTGAGCATGATAGTTGCACGACAACTCTGCTGGGGAATTGGTCACGCAGTAACCGGAAATTTACCAACCACGCAAGTAAACGATACTCCGGTGGGTAGGATAGTTTTTGAAGTCTGAAATAGCCGTTGCACGGCGACGGGCCCAAATCTCCATCAGGACGATCATCAGATTTCACTGTAGCTTCTTCTTCAAGTCATTAAGGGATCACGGTTCACACGGTAACTAGTGATGCATAGCTGGTATTGCCGCCAGGCATTCTGCGGCACGGCAGCTGAAGAATTCCTCGGGAGTCATCAGGTCACTAGGAACTTTTTAACAATCAAGTTAATCATGCCATCGGGCATTCAAAGAAATTTTCGGGCGTCAGCCGGACTTCGTTAGCAAGTTTGAAATAGAATCCTCGGTCAATCATGAACCCAATAGGGATATCTATTCTTTTGCCGTCAAGCACTCCACGTCAGCTGGGAGAACTGCTTTGACCTCGCAGGTGGACTTTATCAGTAAGTCAGGGGTTTTCGCACTACTTCCAGACTTCAATCATCAAGTCTTCAAGGAAGTCTCGACTTCTATGTTTAAGACCCGTTGAGGATGACACCTCTCCGCTGGAGATTCTGGAGAACTATCAAGTAACTCTGCTTCGGGTGATTCAGAAATCATTCTGGATGACTCAACTCTGCTGAGGACTTCAAGAATCATCTTGGAAAAATAACTCCATCGGGGACTTCAAGAATCATCCTGAACCAGTAACTCTGCTAGAGATTTCAGGAATCATCCTGCGCAAATACTCTGCCGGGGACTCTAAGCATCAACTTGAGCAACCAACTCTGGCGACTTCACTGGGGATTTTAAGAATCATCTTAAGCAAACCAGTCCACTAGGGAATTCAAGAATCATCTTGAGCAAACCATTCTGCGAGGGAACACCTGCAAAACAAGAACAGCAACGACCTAACTCATGTTTCATATGCATATGTTTGATAATGGCGCAATGTTCCACACGGTGGAAATGCTACGCATTTTAGGGTAAATGCTATGCAATCATGCAAAATGCTATGACCCCATCAGCAAAATAAATGCTGAAGGGAAAAACCTCTTGTCAAGGAGAAAGAACCACTCTGGTGGAAGAAGGAATCATCCTGTCGAGGAGAAGAAGTCACACCAATCTCAATTGGATTCCGCCTGGGGAAACGAACTTCAGTCGACTGCTGTAGGGGAGTAAGGTTCTTCGAGGACCTGAACCAGCCCAACTGGGTACACAAACCATAAACTGCTGAGGGAAACAATATCAATCGCAGAAATAAACTGCACGACCTTCGCGGCTAAAACTTTCTCGGAGGTAACGACTCCGATGGGGAAATACAGCATCAGCTATTTAAACTCTACTGGGGAAAACCAATCATGGCCTGAACGGCTTCCAAGGACTCGGCTCTCTTGGGGAATTGCAAACTCGGCTGAGGATAGGCAACCAGATGCTGGAATAACTCCTACTTGCCGGGGAGAATACAACTCTGTGGGGAATCTCAATTCCCCTGGAGACTTCATCCTGAGCTATCGGAAGCTGCATACTTGCGAATAGTCTTTCATGAGAAAACTGCACATTGACTCAGTGATGGGAATGAACATACGCCTCAGCGCATGACTCAACTGGGGAGATGATGATCCTGCCTAGGATATATCTCATCTGGGAGAATCTATCTTTGCTTGGGATGACATATCAATGCTCACGATCCCATGTTCAGACTCCGTGGGGAGACGCTGCTGAACTTTCTAAGGAAGAAGGAATCATCCTGCTTAGGGTACATCTGGCGTACTGTCTGGAATGTGCCGTACCTGCAACAACACAAACAAACGGACAAGATACCCTTCACAAAGGGACCTATCCAGGTTATCATCCTGTGACAATGTTCAAGTAATTCAATGTTTTAACAATTATTAGCCTAGGCCAACAAGTTTATGTATGCACATTTTATCAAAAACATCGGGCGTTCTTTTTCGCAAACAAAACAGATAAATTCTAAACAAACAAACGGGATTGCTGAATAGTATACGTTTTATTGATAACACACCCCTGAATGGGCCAACATTTTTTACAACAGATCCAAGCTCCTGAAATGAGGAAGCTGCGCAAGCATAAAAACATAAATATACATCAGTATATACACAAATATCGGCAATGTGGCGTAGACGAACACCATGAATTGATCCCTCTATGACCCACTCGACTTCGATACTTCTCTGACGCTTCAGCTTCAGAAGAGATTGATTCAGATAAATGGCCCTCAGGTCTTCCAAACCACTAAACGATGAAAGTCCATACGCGGAATGCAGTCATTTGCTTTTCAAATCCCTAACTTTTGCCTGAACCTCCCTTTCGGGTTTTCGATTCACCGGGATACCCTTTTTTGCCAAAACTCGCAGAGAAGGAATCTCAACTTCTAACGGTAGTACAACTTCCATACCGTACACTAGTGAGAAAGGAGTTGCCCTGGTTGATGTGCGTACCGTCGTACGATAACCGTGCAATGCAAATGGCAACATCTCATGCTAATCTTTGTAGGTCACAACCATCTTCTGTACGATCTTCTTAATGTTTTTGTTGGCCGCTTCAACCGCGCCATTCATCTTCGGTCGGTAAGGTGATGAGTTGTGATGCTCAATTTTGAAGCTCTGGCATAGCTCCTTCATCATCTTGTTATTCAGATTCGAACCATTATCAGTAATGATCCGCTCGGGAATTCCGTATCGACAGATGATGTCCTTCTTTATGAATTTAGCCACCACCTGCTTAGTCACGTTAGCATACGAGGTTGTCTCCACCCACTTGGTGAAGTAGTCGGTGGCTACTAAAATAAAGCGATGACCGTTAGATGCAGTGGGCTCGATCTTGCCTATCATGTCGATGCCCCACATGGAGAACGGCCACGGGGAGGACATGACATTCAACGGGCACGGCGACACATGTATTTTATCAGCATAAATCTGGCATTTATGACATCTCTTCGCGAATTTAAAGCAATCTGACTCCATCGTCGGCCAGTAATATCCTGCTCTCAAGATCTTTCTCGTCATAGCATGCCCGCCGGCGTGCGTACCAAATGTGCCTTCATGGACTTCCTTCATGAGCATACTCGCTTCTTTCTCATCTACACATCTGAGTAGCATGAGATCGTGGTTTCTTTTATACAGAACTCCATCAGGATTGAGATAGAAATTTCCAGACAGCCTCCTCAGAAGTCTTCTTATCCTGGGTTGACGCTCCCGCAGGATACTCCTTAGTCATAAGGAAGGTCTGGATATCATGGAACCATGGCTTTCCATCGGAGGCTTCCTCGATTTCAAAAACGAACGCAGGTCTATCAAGACGAGAAAGGACAATTCTTGGAGCTTCATTCCAAAAATTAACTTTATACATCGAAGTCAACGTGGCTAAGGCATCAGCCATCTGATTTTCTGCTCTGGGCACATGATGGAGTTCCACTCGATCAAAGAACAGAAGCAGCCCTCGGGCGTAATTCATGTACGGTACCAAATTCGATTGACGAGTCTCCCACTCCCCTTTAATTTGGTTAACAACAAGTGCCGAGTCACCATACACATCTAGGTTTTTGATTCTCAAATCAATTGCTTCTTCTAAACCCATGATGCATGCTTCGTACTCTGCTTCATTATTGGTGACCGGGAACGTCAATCTAGCAGTGAATGGGATGTGGGATCCATGGGGATTCGTGATGATTGCCCCAATACCGCTTCCGTAAGAATTAACCGCCCCGTCAAATATCAATTTCCAATGGGACTTCCTGTCTGGCCCCTCGTCAGGCAACAGTTCATCACAATCTTTCACCTTGAGAAACATGATATCCTCATCAGGGAATTCAAATTTCATCGGCTGATAATCTTCGATCGGCTGTTCGGCAAGGTATTCAGACAATACGCTCCCCTTAATGGCCTTCTAGGAAACGTATTGAATGTCATATTCCGTCAACACCATTTTCCATCTGGCAATCCTGCCCGAAAGCGCTTGCTTCTCGAAGACGTACTTGATCGGATCCATCTTCGAAATTAGCATGGTTGTGTGATTGAGCATATACTGTCGTAAACGTTTGGCAGCCCACACGAGTGCACAACACGTTTTCTCCAGCATTGAGTAACGGGATTCACAATCTGTGAACTTTTTACTCAAGTAATAAATGGCATGCTCCTTTCTGCCCGTCTCGTCGTGCTGACTGAGAACACATCCCATACTATTCTCAAGAACTGTCAAGTACATGATTAAGGGTCTTCCGGCCACTGGGGGTATCAAGATGGGAGGTTCCTACAGATACTGTTTTATCTTGTCAAATGCCTTCTGGCAATCCTCATTCCAGATAATCTCCTGATCTTTGTTTAGTAGTTTGAACATCGGTTCACATGTGGCCGTGAGGTGAGATATAAACCTTGCAATGTAGTTTATTCTGCCCAGGAAACCACGAACTTCTTTTTCAGTTTTTGGCGCTGGCATATCTTGTATTGCTTTTATCTTCGCAGGATCAACCTCAATGCTTTTTTCACTCACAATAAACCCCAGTAGTTTTCCCGACCGTACTCCGAAAGTACACTTGTTAGGATTCAGCCTCAACCTGAACTTCCTAAGCCTCTCAAAAAGCTTTAGCAAATTGACCAGATCTCCCTCCTCCATTTGGGACTTCGCAATCATGTCATCAACATAGACTTCAATCTCATGGTGAGTCATGTCATGAAACAAAGTGACCATTGCTCGTTGGTAAGTGGCCCCTACGTTCTTCAGACCGAAAGGCATTACCTTGTAGCAAAACATTCCCCAAGGTGTAATAAACGTGGTTTTCTCCATGTCCTCCGGCGCCATCTTGATCTGGTTATAGCCGGAGAAGCCATCCATGAATGAAAACTGAGTTGTATTGTCGACCAACACATCAATATGGGGGAGCGGGAAATCATCCTTTGGGCTCGCCCTATTCAAATCCCGATAATTGACGCACATTCGCACCTTACCGTCCTTTTTCGGTACAGGCACTATGTTGGCGACCCACGGAGGGTAAGTAGTGACCGCTAAGAAGCCAACATCCAGCTGCTTTTGCACTTCTTCTTTGATCTTAATGGCCATATCTGGTCGTGTCCTTCTAAGCTTCTGCTTAGCGGGAGGACAATCTTCTTGCAGTGGTAGGTGATGGACCATGATGTCAGTATCAAGTCCAGGCATATCTTCGTATGACCAAGCAAAGACGTCACTATACTCTCGAAGCATCTCGACCAATCTTTGCTTGACATCACCCAGATTCACAATCTCAATCTCTTCCTCATGAGGCAGAATGACTTTCTCCTCTTGTTTCAACAAACGGGCCAACTCTTCGGGAAGGTCTTCGTCTTCATCAATCTCTTCTTCAGCTTGATAGATCGGGCAATCAAAGTCGAAGTGAGTTGTAGAAGGTCCAGAGTCGATGTATCTGCGATGTGAATCCTGCAATAACGAGGGTTAAGCTTAAAACAAGGATATGCAGGTTAGTACAAACCATGTTGCCATGTTATTGTTTTTGAAAACAAA